>QMFE01006225.1:0-12733 GCA_003314665.1 Tricholoma sp. MG77 | reverse complement strand
CATTGGAAAGGGGAAGGGCATTCTATGGATCTTCGAAGTTGGGGGTCCGAGTCACGGCATTGAATGGGGATAGTTTCCAGAAGAAAATTCGTTACGTGGCAGTTGGGGTGATGGTGATGGTGATGGTGATGGTGATAGGAGAGGACGCGAGGCGACAGTGATCCACCATGACTAGGACTTGAATGATATGTAGCTACGGAAGCCCTGAGAATGACGGTATATCAGCAAGTAATCCAATGTATCGGAGTGCAACAGGTTGAACATGCCTTGGAAATGAGAAGAAAAGAACCTGACTTCAATCAACCAAAAATTCACGCAGGCAATTGGGAGAAATATGACGCTAAGAACAAGTTGGAAAAATCCCGCGGCATAAAGGTCTTGCGACATCATAATAAAAGACCTTCAATGATGGTATTCGTTGCGTTGACGTGACAAATCTCTAATGAACGCCTGTGAAGAACGTTGTGGGTGGAGAGGGACGAGCGTTCACTGAAAGTTGGCAGTGGATGTGGTGCAGGGTGGGGAGGAACGGAATTGGATAGATGGTTTCATCTTGCGTGGAACGGGCTTTCTGTTTGGGCGACGGAGTTATTCAACATAATGCATATCGACAAATCTGTGAAGGGTGTTGGTGAGCGTGAGTTAGCGAAGCGAGTGAAAGCGAGGTACCTAGTCACGCGAGCAGGCCCACCCAGGGGCAGAAGCGTTTGTATTCTATATAAAAAGAGTCAGTCTAGTACCAGTTAGTAGTAGGTGCGGAAAGAATTGGTTGAACGCAGACTGACTCCACGTGATGATGGAATCATACGCTGTTACCCACCGTTTTCACCGTCCAAGTTTGAGTTTGGTTGAGGTCTCTATATGTACTAAACTTCGTCCACCTCAGTAGCAGCCTAGCGCTGAAGGGAGAAATAGGTGCTCCAGAGGAGGCTTGGGAGCTAATACCCTCCTTCCATTGCAAGATTTTCCAACTCGGCTCTTGGCAATGCCAGTGCATGGAGCCATGGACGTCTTCTTGTAGTTACGGGGCCATGGCATGCAATGGAGCTCGTTCTCTTCTTAGACGAATGCATTGGGAACGTGAATTTTATGCGACAGGTAAATATCCTCGGCGTCTCTACTAGCTGCTCCTTCACTCACCGCTACACATCCATGTTTTACAGATACACAGCTCGTTTACCTACGTTGCAGGATGGGTAACGTTCATCTACAGGAATGAAATCATGAACATAGGCAAGTGTGTGCCTCAAATCATTTTACTGTTGCACCATTCCGACTACACCTTCCACAGCCAACGCCGACGTCTGCCATATCATTCTTCCTGTCGCTGTGAGGGTCCACCGCAGGCTATCTCCCGCCAAATACCTCACCTCACCAGCTCTCCTGTCGAACCCATCTCAGACGACACTCTTTACTTCCCCACGCAGTTGTTTGGTTTCGCCGTTGCGTGGTTCGTAGTGCCAGTGACTGTGTCCTTCCTTTCGGCATTAGTGTGGCCATTTTCTCCTTGATAGATTGGCCCCGCCCTGGGCCGCCCAGTCTACGCCCAACGTCTCTTGGCGTACGCGTCCCCCGCTCCATCCTACCCTTACGCGCACAGCATGGGATCGTGATCCACTTCCCCCCCTCGCCACACATGTCCCTATTACCGGCAGTGCTGTGCCCTTGGGGCTGGGACTACCAACGACGCAGGCGGAGCTCGAGCAAGCCGCCCTCAAGGCCAAGGGGACGGTGCTCAGCGGGATGCGCACCCTCGGCGGATTGGCACTATCCACTGCGAGTAACTGAGTTTTGTCAACTGATATGCTGAAGCATGGTGCTGGGGATTCGGGAATCGGCGAGTGGAGGGGTGGTGAGGTTTTCTCTCGCAGTGCGCCGTCGGAGGGTATGGTTGGAAGAGGGAGGAGGAACCTCGCAGGGAGAGGCAGTATTCCAGCGGTTTGGGCATATCAGGGTCGCCTGCGCTGGGTAGTTCTGGAGCTGTACAGGCACATGCGAGCGTTCAGGTCCCGGAGGGAGGGAGTTGGGTGGATGTGTTGTTGTCTCGACGGGAATTGGGGACGGCGGTGAGGGAACCAGAGAACGGGCAGGTCGCACAATTGTTTCAGCTTCGACTGCGGCCAGCTGCGGGCAGGGTAGCAGGGGAGGCTTCTGCGGCGTCGAAGAAGGGTAAACGGCTTTTGGTGGGGCTATCGAAGCGGGAGGCGTGAACGCTGTGGCATGTGTATGATTTGCGGAGAGGGCAAACGTCTGCTATCGTGGAGGCAGTGTGTGTGTGATGGCCGGTGGATTGCAAATGCGACGGGGAAGCGGATGGTGCATGTGTTCCCTGTCAATCCTTATAGGGGAAAACCAGATCATAGAAGTCATTCGGAGGGACGAGTTAGGAACGTTGACGAGCTGGTGAGTGGATAATGGCGTTTTGGGTGCTGGGAAGCTCATTGTTTCGCTTGCTAAGGGTGGGGCGAGACTGACGGAGAGGATGGATGTGCCGATGGAGATAGGACGGCGGGAAAGTTTCGTTGCGACGCGGATTCTGAGGGTGCGGGGGAAGATTCCGAGGTTAGGAAGCCGTTGCAGAATAAGGATGGGGCTCGAGAGCAGGCAAAGGAGAGGACTGCAAGGGCAGAGTGCGTCGATTCTCATCCCATCTCACAATTGCCTGATGAGACACCAGAGGGTGTGATATTCTTCACAGGATTCTGCGTACAGTGGACGTCTGCTGTATCTTGAAAAGGGTGCATGATGACGTTGTGTAATCAAGTGTGACAAATTTAGTATACTGAAATTCGCCCGTGCGACATTCTTCCTTTGAACCTTATGAATAGCTCTGAAGCACGAAGATCAGCAACATGCACACCGTCCTTGGCCTCCGACTCCCCCAGTGGTCCACCCAAGTGATTCGTCTCATATCGCTCAGAGATCTTGAAGGGTGACGTTGCTAGGATTGCCTGGATGCCTCGTGCGAACGTTGGTTTGGCCATCACCCCTCCCGAAGAAGTCAAAGCCCACCCGGACACGCTGTATAACTTAAAAGAGGTGCCCATTGGTCTGGCTCAGCGCAGGCTAGTATCCTTGTTCGGTTGTCTTTCATTCATAACTTCTGAATAGGCTTCCTTCCCCACACCAATCCACGACGACAAAGCAGACTTTCAGTACATGATATGTCAGTGGGTATCGAGACTTCGTCTTACGGAAATAGATGAGTATGGCCTCCCCCGTGAAGTTCCCCACCTCGCCCTCGCTTGTAGTCGCATTCGCAAAAACATCAAATAATCGGACACAAATAGTTGGTGATATTATCGAATCGGCTTTCGGTGCGAGGGTTGATCGTCATTGCAATTTTAGGTATGTTCTTTCTCTCGCTTGGCCCATATTCCTCCAACTTTGCCATCAGCACCGAGGAAGCATCGGATGGTCATCCAGACGCGCGATCCGACTCCTTGGTTACAATTCCCCGGGCGAACATCGGTGACACAATGTTCGCTCGTCGGCGTTCTTTCACCGACCTCAACCTATATCTCCGTCCTTCTCGCTTAGCCGCCAGAGTGAAAAGGGTATCATGATTGAGATAGGAGCTGCGCGGTCGTAGTCTTCAAAGTTGTGAGTACATATGGGCGAATGCTGGAGGATAACAAGGTTTTCAACACTTACTAATGCTAATTGAAGTGGTGCCCGCACCGCAGTTCTATACCGTCAATGGTAATTACAGATGATTTCGTCGCCGTACTCGTTGACCAAAATCCTAGTGACCATAGTCGTGCACGGAACGGGAGAATCAGCGTCAGAAGGCACAACAGCAAAATAGACATCAAGAACGTCTGCAGCGGGCAGGGATGACACGTAAGAGACATGGTGGAAAATGTATTCGACCAAAATTGAAGCACAAGTGCGTTCGTAACGATAGCTATAGGCTGGACGCAGCGGCGCGTCTGACGGAATATTTCGCAAGTAATGAGGAATGTTCGTAGAGGCTTGCAGTAGACCACGAAGTAAGTCCTGAGAAGAGGAATGAAGCCAATGACAAGCATCGTCATCGTCGACAGGAGTCACAAGACTAGGCAAGGTGCAGAAAATACGGAAGCAGGAGCACAATTGCGAAGCAAAGTCGCGGAAGATGTATTTAGCAAGGTCAGCATTCATTCCCTGACAATTTTTACTTAGGTGCTTCCCATCCTGTCTTATTGAGCTTCATGCGTGGCTTGCTCTTAAAGTCCATGCCCGCAAAGCCACGGCGGGTATGGTGGAACTTGAAGACAATGCAAAAAACGGCCCAAGTGACAAAAGGAAAAAGACGCTGCCAGGATGCGAGGAAGGGGCAAAGACACTGAAAAATAGGCATAAGGAACAAGAAAAAAGTTGTTATTGTAAGTGACGGGGTATTGAGAGGAGTGAAGGTAGGAGGGGGACAAAGAGCAGCAAGCGTAGCATTGGCGGAGATGACAAGTCAGAGAAGACAAAAGCCAGGTGAAATGTGATAAAGGTCAAGGGGTGTCGATCAGGGAAGTAAAGCACGTCATAATAGACAGGGTGTTCAGATACGGAGGATGTCATGAGGAGGACACTCGGCAATGTCTAAGACACGCGAAGGTTGCTTTCGGAGAGCAAACATGAGCTAGAAGAGTGGGAAAATGTAAGAAAGCACAAGAAAAAAAAAGAAATTTAGGACAGGACAGGAAAGCCAATGGAAGGATAAGACGACGAGAGATAGGTGGAAGCAAAAAGGAGAATGCGAGAAGCAGTAGACGATAATGGCAGCCGGGAGGATTAGGAAGATGAAAGGAGAAGGGGAAGGAGAATAATCAAAGGGGATAAGGAAAACTGGTTACCCCTGGGGGGTCAGGTATGGTGATCGGAGGGTGAGAACCCTCCTTCCACGTAGTGGAGTCGGGGAACATAACGGAGTCAGGTTCGAAGTAAAGGAACAAAAAAATGTGGTGGAATAGAACAAGAACAAATGTCAACTGAGTCAGTACACCCTCGTATTGGTACAGTTCGGGCAGTCGATGGTGGTCGCAGTTTTTACAGCGCGGTTAGCGGGGGAATGATTGGCCGGTGCGAACGCGGGATTGGGAGCGCAGTAAGTGGGAGGATTCATGTTCCTCCCTGCTGCACACATCAAATCTTGATGGAATGTGTGGCGTGGATTCGCGGTACATTTCCTGTAGCGTTTAGTGATGGTTTCATACATTCTGGTGCGAAAAGGATGGGTGAACGAGCGTCCACCTGGAAATGAGGACCTGGGTGCTGGGACGTAGATGCGTGGGGGATAGTGGACTTAGCGCTTTCGAACTCGGTTGCGTGAGAGAGTGAAAGGAAGCGAGTGTCAGATGTTATATCAAATGGAACATGCCAAGACGCTGGCATCACGTTCTGTCATATCAAGGGTCCTGGCAGTCCTTATCAGAGAGTCAGCCGTTCTAGACGAAAAGCAAGTGTCAGATGTTACATCGAATGAAACGCGCTGAGACGCTGGCTTCACTTTCTGTCATATCAAGGGTCCCAACAACCCCCATCAGAGAGCCAGTCGTTCTAGTCAAAACGCACGTGCAATAAGAAACAGTGAGTCATAATAGGAGCCTTTGCGTGAGGCTCACCACCATCTAAATATGTGCGGATCAGAGCCCTAACAACTTCGGCGTCAATTAGACTGAGATCTGGACGAAGACCCTCTTCAATAACCAGATCCAGGTCGTCTTCGTCGATGTTTTCGAACGGTAAACGCCCGGTATAAATGTGCCAAATCGTCATCCCAGCTGCGTACAGGTCGTCTGCACGGGTTAAGGGAGAACCCGTTTTCAGGGAAGAAGGTGAGGCGTAGCGCGTTGTTGAGGCGCGTCTGCACGGGGGTTCAGACTCGAGCACGACTTCAGCAAAATCGATGAATCGTAGGTTCCCGGTCCCGTCAAAGACAAGGTTAGACGGCTTTACGTCTCCGTGAATGATCCCCTTGGAATGTAACCTGTCAAGCAGGGGACAAAACTGTTGGATCACTGACAGGCGACGCTCATGGTACTCTGGGCGAATGTCGTCTGTTGGCCCTTGGGTGATGCATTTCCCGAACCGAGTGATAAACCCACAGATAACCCCATGACTGAAGTAGCGGCCGGTAATGGGAATGGCACAATCGTTGCCAGCGAGAAGAGTCATATCAACTTCACGGCCGAGTCTTTGTTTATCAACGTCGCCCGAGTTCGGTTTCAATATGCTCTTGATGACGAGTTCCTCTTTGTAAATGTCTATGTAGGAGTTGGGCGAAGCGGAAAGCGTTCTGCATTCGAGCAATATATCACAAATGTCTGACGGCCAGGAGCCCAGTGGATCAGTGAAGAATGCATGCGACATAAGTCAGAAAGATATGTCACGTGGGCCCAAAAACATTTTAAAATTGATGGCGGCGCGTGAACTTTAGGGCTCTGTTAGTTTCCACGGTAGTGGGAGGAGGGTTTTGTCGGACAGAAACGAAAGCAGTCGATGTCAAAAGGCATGTAGCGTGAGAAATCATCAGTGCTTACACACCCATACTCACCCATGGCCCAAGGCCCCATCTCGAAATCTTCTGAGGCAGAGTCATCAAAATCGTCTCCAGAATCTTCATATGTCGGGTCGGCGCTGATCTCTTTCGCATATGTGATAGCCGACATGATTTTCACCTCGTTTGGCGGCCTCGCGTTCTCGAGCTTTTTGGGAACGCTTATTTCGCTTAGGCATTGTTGAGTGTTCGACACGTGGCAGGATGTGTAAATTTTTTTTGATTTGGGTCGAAAAAAGTGAAACACGTGGGAAAAAATACAATGTTGTGGACAGTGGCAAACGCGTTCTTTTCGTGGGTTTCCTTCTTTAAAAAAATTCTTTCCAAATTCTGATAAGTTTTCGGGGGAACCCGAAGCTGTGTTGGTGAAGTGGTGACGAGCACTGTACCCATATTTGTAGTCAGTACAGCATATCCGGCCACAGTGCCGAGGCCAGTTGGTATGAGGCGTCCGAGTTGGGGATATATTATGTAACCTGACATGGCCACACCACGGACTTGCCACGGACAGCTATATGCCCTAAGACGACAGCCTACTTCCAACATCATTTCAACCCTCTCTGTTATGCGAGCCACTGAGCCATGTGGTTCCGTATCGAGTACTCCATTTCACGACAATTTCCGTACCGACATTTCACTCTCCTAGTCCTCGTGGCTGCAATCATTTGTTTCATCCTGCTCATAGTGTTGAATGGCACGTAGCATCTCCCTCTCTTCTTGATATGAACGCCTTGATCAACATTTTTTATTGTTGTAGTTGCTCTTACCGGGTATGAGACTGTCACGACCTTTGTGGATGACTTCAACGCCACACAACAATTTTGGTACGACCACTTTCTGCTTGGCCGAGGCCCGCAGCCAGGTACTCTCTGCAACCCGCATGAATTCAACGTCGGGGATTCCTTCATCACCAATTCCTCCCTTTTTGAATGGAAGCTGATAACCGTCGCCAAATCCAATACTACCACCCGCAATATCATTTACAAAGGATCGACTCTCGAAAGCTGCGACATTAATGCTATATATATGACTGCTGACTTACGAACACGAACCACAGACACCATCGCCGTTATCGCTTGCCAAGATGTAGATGGCTTCGAATTTCTGGCGAAAACTTCTTATCAGATGACCTTTCTTGCTGGGTTATATGCTCCTCCACTCCTAGAAGCCATACCGAAGCCATACGGACTGGGTAACACGGGTAAACCGGAATCTGTCGTACTTAGTCTTATGTTAGTGCTTTCTACCTACTGGTGGCATTCGACGTAATGATTCAAATTTTCGTCAGGTTGAATCTGTCAGCAAGTGATTTTCAACCATTTTGGGATGCAGTCCTGCAGACCGCCAATATGCCAGCCATCCTATCTGGAAGAGTATTCTCCACGCCTTGCCCAGCTTCCCTTGGTGTAGCAGCTTCTTGTGCGAACGACCCCCACCCAATCAACATCGATCGCATCACATCTGTCTTCCCTAACGGGTCCTTCAATGCTTTCGATGCATTCCTTCCCCCTTCTAACACCAACAAACCACTCATTAAACACAACTGGTTTCCTCCGATAGCCAACCTCATTCAGGTCATCGTTGCTTCAATACGAATTGACCTTGGGAATCCCAGCCCAAACAATTTCATCCTCCATCCGTCCGCACTCAATAGAACACTTTTCAGCACTTTCTCAGCGGTTAAGTTAACTAATTCTACGGATTCCTTGCTCTATCAAGCAAATGTCCATCCTAAAATTTACGGGATTCAGGACATACTCCCGTTGACTTTGGCGGGACCAGCAAGAATGCAAGTCGTGTTCCCGTGCCGTTTCCAACAGCGGAAAGCCTTTGGAGCATTATTTATCTCCGTACTGGTTGCCACATTGAGCATGTTCACCAGTGGATGGGCATTGTTTATGTTCCTTGCAAGCTACTGGGTCAAACGTAGTAGTGAAACTGGTAAGACTGCCATCCGATCTGTTTTCAGAAGCTGTATTGACCAAAGTGGTGGTTGTTATTCCCAACAGCTAATTTTTGCAATCGGTGCTCCAGCCAACCGAAGGACGAATGAGCTACTGTACCTTGTGAGGAGTTTCGAAATAATCAATGTAAATATTAGAGAATTATTAGAGAATTATGAAGTATTTCAAAGCCATTGTATCATGAGAGTGCCACAATCCATTGACACAAACCAAACCGTGGGCTGGCATTGGGCTGGCAGTACTTAGCCTTCCAACTTTGTGTGATTGAAGGTGCCAATGCTGTGTGGCATTCAATTCCGGCGGGTGAGTGGGGATAGTTGGCAGTACCAGATGTTGGCTAGAAGGATATTAATGGAACTCAAGTTATGAACGAATCATGGTCTTTCTCTTTTATCTCTTTCTTTTATACCCCTTATATAGCATGCTCTCCTAGGTGTATCTTCGTCTGAAACTTTCCAATGCTATCTGGCACCTGCTCGATTGATAGATTGTACATGACAGTAATAATAGGGTTGTTCACAGTAAACATTTTCGGGCCATTTTCGGCTCATTTTTGGCTTCATTTTTGGCTCATTTTCGCGTGTTTGGCAGAAGAATGATCTGAATGATCCGAAAAATGAAACGAAAAATGACGTGAAAAATGGCTACCATGAACACCCTGGAAAGCAAAAATAACAAAAATGATGCAAAAATGCATTTTACACGGTCCTCGGCAGTGCTGGCAAGTGCTCGGCATATTCAAACTCCCCCTCAAATGACTTGGTGAAATTATTTTTTCAAGTCCATAATCTTGCCATAATCACTCCATAACTCATTGCTGGGTTATTTACCAGTCTTTTTTCAAGCTTCGAGTACAGAATAAATATATTAATTGATACTACTTACTACAAAAATTACTATGAAAGAAATACTAATACGAAAGGGGGTGGGGCGCATCATAGTGACTTCGCTTGTTGGAGATAGGGGGTGGTGACATGGCCATTAGCACCCAATCCACCCTGCGAGCAAATGCTCACAGCGGCGGGTGTCGGGTGCTGGGCGCTTGTCCCCCCGATCTCCTCCCTCGCCCTGTCCCGTACGTGTCACCCCTCTTCCCCCTTGCTCCTGGCGTTATTCCTCCTCCCTGTCATCCTGTTCCCTCCTTGGCACTTGACCTCCCCGTTGGCCCATGCGCGCCAGCCATCCTCCCTACAAGCAGCTGCTCGTAGCGGAGAAGTCTGGTGCTGTGGTTTCTCGTGGTTCATATGCATGGGTGGGTGCCGTGTCATTCAGCTCCCTGTTCTCCGCTGAGGGGTAGTTGTCATCATCAATAGTTAATATCTAAAAACTTCGTTAATAACAAAAAAAATGAAATGAACAAGAAAAAACTTACCTATGGCCCAAGAGACGTTGTCGACGTCTCTTTGGGCCCTTTTTGTGTTCCTCGTCATACGGCGCTGTATCCTTCGCCTGCGCCTTCCGTTCTTCCATCCTCATCGTCCCTGTGCCCCGCCGCCGCCGCCATTTTGGTCATGTCATGTCATTGTCCCCATCCCTGTCGTCGTCTTCCTCGTCGTTGGTCTTCGTCCCCTGGTCCCCGTCATCGTCGTTGTCATTGTCGTCTGTCCTCTCGTTGTCGGTGTCGGTGTCGTCCTGTCCTGTTGTTTTTGTCGTCGCAGCTCCCCTTCTTTGTCATCGTTGCGTCCTCCCCGTCTTCGCCGTGCCAGTTGTTTCCACCCCGCGAACAGCTGCTCGCGGCGGTGGGGTGCTGGTGGCTGTCGTCATCTTTGCCTCGCCATCCCTTGTCCCTGCCCCATTGCCCCTGTCGTTGGACGTCGCCCTGTTTTGTTGTTGTCCTGATCCATCATCCACCCCACGAGCAGGTGCTCGTAGCGGTGGTGTCGTTGTGGGTGTGCCATCTTGGTGCCGTCTCGTGGTAAATAACATACATAAAACCTAGAAAAAGCAAATGAAAAGATTAGTTAGTTGAAAATAAAAGAAAACAAAAAAACATTACCTAGGGCCCAAACGACCTGTCGTCGTTTGGGCCTGATGTTGGTTTGCGGCGGTTGGTGGTGTTAGTCGACGTGGGAGTGGGTGTGGGAGTGGTGACAGCCGGTGGTGATGGAGTTGTGGTGGTGGTGGTAGAGGTGTGAGGGAGGGGGTGTCGCCGTCAATCATGGTCACTGCAAGGGATTAGGCGTCGGAGCGGAGTTTGAAGTAACAGAAAAAATGGAACATGAAAATGACTTGAAAATGAAAGCAAAAATGGCCATCTTTGCAAAATGGGGGAGTGTACTCCATTTTGCAAAAATGATCATTTTTCGGGTCATTCTTGACTCATTCTGAAGTTCATTTTTCAAAAATGAAAGAAAAATGAAAAGTGAAAATGAGCCGAAAATGGCCCAAAAATGGCTACTGTGAACAACCCTAATACCATGATGCATGTCAATCAGGTGAACAAGGCCTACAGATGAGTTCTTGACTTACCTGGGCTACATTATGTAAAACTGTAACATTACATAGCCCTACATAAATGTGTACTCTTCAGAAGAAGGCATGCGATCTTTGAGTTGGTACACCATCGAGTTTCCTCAGATATCGCGTCGCCTTCCCCTCCCCTTCCTCTTAATATTCTCTGCCAACACAGAACTATGCTTTCTGTCACGCATCCACTTACTTTCCAATTCCTGCTCCTCATCCAAGAATCCCACAACCGAGATATCATCAAATCTCTCAGCCTCTTCAACTGCAGCCTTATCTTCAGAGCTCCACCCATCCCATGCATCAGATTCATGATCCAGCTTTGAAACAGATATGTCTTTGTCATCCAATGGGTGCATACTGTAGCAGGCATAGAAGCTGAGGCACTGGATTCGATACCACCTCTTGACACGCCCCTTGAGCCCAATTCACCATCACGATCCGGAATGTCAAGTGTATCGCGACTTATGAAGTCCTTATCTTCCTTGTCAAACTCCACCAACACAGACATGCTACTATCTGGATGAGGTCGAAGTCACGATGACCAAACCCAGTTGAACTCCTGTTGAATCCTGCCCAGGCCCTTGCTCACACCATCTCCAAGGCCAGTCATCATACGAATGGGGATGGAACTGTGGAAGACTGTTCCTGGCATGCCATTAGGAAGCATAGTAAGGACACCTAAGGGCAGAGGCAAGAGGTTTGTCAAATGATGATGAAAGGGTCCTGTTTCAGACATCTCGAGGTAAGGAGAAGCCCTTGACAAAGGACTCTCTGCCCCCTGCGGAGTAGGCGCCGAACGCGCAAACAACAATAATTCAGCCTGTGCAAGCCAGCTTAACAACGAAGAATTCGCCATCAGAGAAATAACAGAATGAGAAATCAACAGACTCTGCCCTTGCAGTCCTCTCCTTTGCCTGTTCTTGAACACTATCCTTATTGGGTAGTGGCTTCCTAACTTTGGTACCCTCTCCCCGCACCCTCAGATTCCATGTTGCAATGACACTTTCCCGTCCTACCATCTCCATCGGCACATCCACTGTCTCCATCAGTCTCGCCCCTAATCTGCTCATACTACCTTTTGCAGGCAAAACATTGAGCTTTCCTGCACCACCCATCTTGGGCAACAAGATGCTGGTCCTGCTCAAGGTACTCATGCCGATTGTACCTCGATCCTTGGGCTTCAGTTCTATCAGACACTGCCACAGTGAAGGTGTTCTGTCTGCCGGGTCAAAGAGAAGAGTATCCTGAAAGTTTGCAGGCTGTTGTGAGATGATGGCAGTAGTATGACAAGGAGGGACAAGGAGTCTGACAAGATGGAAAGTGGGGGTGAGGTACCCATGGTATTTGCTTGAGTGTGAGGTGGAAGAAGACTGGACAACGAGGATTGGAAAGACTTGATGAACGTAAATGCTAGAGGGACCTGGGCAGGTAACATGTGTTTCTGCATGCGAAGCCTAATGACGGGGCTTCCATAGGCATAGGCTGCTGTAAACTAATCAGCATCTGAGCACCAAAGACAAGTTTCATTTTTCACTCACCAGCTCATTGACATTCCTTACCCATCCCTTACCCGTCCCTCCAAATGACTTCTATGATCTGGTTTTCCCCCAAACACTATTACAGGGAACACGTGCTCTGTCCGCTTCCTTGTCGCAATCGCAACCCATCGCTCATCAGCACATTCCACCGCCTCCATGACAGTGGGCGTTTGCCCTGTAAGGGTGGTGGGTAAGGGGTGATAGGGCTTATCACACAAGAGTACACAGAACCA
>QMFE01006212.1:0-20005 GCA_003314665.1 Tricholoma sp. MG77 | reverse complement strand
GGGGGTTTGGTTTGGAAGAAGCTGCCGTTTGGCCAGTGAGTGGTGTGGTCGTGTTTTGTTTAGGCTTCACATTATTGTTGAAAGAATGGCTGGCTCCGGGGTCATTGTCCTGAAATGTTGAACGCCTGTCCATCGAGAAAACTACAGATTAATATTTGTGGGGTGAGGCTACAGGCTCATATAATATTCTCTATTTTAAGGATTGCTCGAATTGGGTTTTGTGCGACGGACACACACAAGCCATAGCTCGTACCACTAAATGAAGATAAGTATGAGGTGAGCAATAAATAGAATAGAATCTGACCTTTAGCCCTCTCTCATTGTCATTTGTCTGCCGAATGGAAAGCCTCACCACGCCGTCAAGAAGCTGCCCGGCCTCAAACAGCAATGGCCCATTCTGAAGTCTTTCATTTTCATACAAGAGCATAATTGTAGGGCTGACGTCAGGTGCTGTACCCCAACAATTCATGTGGCTGGTGTCAGCCGAATCGCTTTCCTGCCTTTTGACGTGGCGGAGGGACGCAATCTGTCTCATAAATGCTGCCCTCATCTCAAAAGTCCCCCCCCGAGGCGCACACAAAACGAGACTGGTCTGCTGAAGAACGAAGAATTGATTAGAGAAGTGATGGCCAGCCCAATCTTTCTTATGCTTGCAGTGATTTGCATCATCTTGTAGAGTTTGCCTTGAACACAGAAGGAAACAGGCAGGAGGGTGGTAACATCAAGATACATGATTGGAACTTCTGTGTTAGGAGCAAGTCGGTAAAGGTCTGTGGTCTCGCCAAGATCTGCGAGAGCCTTGCTAGTGTTCCACAATGAGTTGCCCATGGAATTCATGACAGTGTTGAATCTGGGTGAAACAGGAAGGTAGGCAGTTTTGAGGCTGGGCGGATGTAGTTAGCTGGGTGTGAGACATGTCAGATGGCCCATTTGGCAGCACAAGTGGCAGAAAGAACATGCTAGGCACCCAGCACGTGCTGTTAGACGATTGTACTACAACGTGCCCTTACGAAGAGGAAGACCTGCCAGAAAATCCGACGCAGGAATCACCACTAGTGTAAAATTTACAACCAACCGCCATGATGGTCACAAACATGTGCAAGCAACGCAGGTGACTTGACGATCTTTTCAAGTTTTAGCCTTAAAAGCTCCAATACACCCCGTTCACGACTGGCTGGTGGACATTTGAAACCAGCCACAGTTATGTAATGTTACTAGGGATAAGAACTGACTGCTGTAGTGTACGGACCGACAGAGTTCCACCACTGCGGATGTCCCGCTTCATGTAAGGATCTGCGTGTTTCGTGGCCTAGTATGCTTATGAACAAGCTTTCTTGATCAGTTACATTGGATGCCGCTTTAAGAAAACTGAGAGGGGTGGGCGAGTTGTCACATTGTATGATAAATTGCATTAATGCGTGGGACGAGGTTTGATATTCAGGGGGAAGCACAGGGAACCTGGCGACGATGTTTTGGCGAGTGTCCCAGCTGGCGGCCGTGATAGTGAAGCTCCCCTCATGCAGTTCAGAGCTGTGGTCATAATGCAGGTGAAAAACCGCTCCATATGATGCAACCAGCTTCAGTGGGGTGTCACCGACCTGAAAAATGTTCAATACCCATGGGACAAGGGCAGTAAACTATAGAGATGTTAGATGCAGCTCGCAGCTGGTAAGTACCCAGGCTTGCCTTGAAGTGTGCGACCAAATAGTAGACTTGGAAAGCGTGCCATGTTTCTACAGCCCTATATCCCCATCTCGCGTGCAACAGGTCTACCTCTCCACATATCTGATTGCATTCCTGCTGGTGGCGAGGCTGGTCCCGTTGTCGGCAATCAGGTCCCTAATAGAGAAGGAAAGCCAAATTAGACATGGACTGGGCGAGGAGGATGTCCTTCACACAATATTCAATAGAAACGCAAGCCTGACAAAAGGTGGCTCCCCTGGGATGGTTGTGTTGGCGGCAAGGGTAGGCGGATGAGAGCATGGTAGAAGGGTGAGGTGACTCAGGTTGTCTCATGCTAGCCCCTCCTGAAACAGCACTCTGACTTAACTTCATGTGTCATACGTACTGTGCGGGCTGTCTACAGCTGGTTAATGGCGTAAAGGCCTGCTCTGGATGCAAGTTTCGACTTTACTGTGTCAGTACTGATGGTCCATGCCCACTTCTCACATTAACTTCTAATACAGGACAGCACTTGTCACCACATTGATTGGCCTGAGCACAAATCACTGTGTCGTCGAGGACAGGAACTTATTTATTGGCAGACACCCACATGCCAGATGTGGTGTGAATTTATAGAATGGTTCACCGAGTATGAGCATGAAGTGCATCATTCGCCCCTATTGTCATCATTACGGCTGATATTTTTTAGGTAGCTACAGTCTGTGCCTGGTTTCAAAGGCAATGAACGCTACGAGTTCGACTGCACGTAACCTCACAGTATGTGCATACAGAAAGCCGGCTTGTTTGCCTGTTTGTAGTGGATATTGTGGAATGCCCAGGGACCATAAGGCCTGTCACAGAGGCGATTGAGGCTGGCGCCCAGTCTATAGGAGGAGGTTTGCTCCTTCACACTGTCGGCGGCTCATTGTCCCATATCCATCAGGCTGCCCACTTGTCACTCCAGAATGATTTAAGGCGGCTTTGGGTGAAGGTGACTGTTGTGAATCTTTGTACTGGTCAGGCGGTTGTCACCAACGTGCCGGTGGTGAATATGGTCAGGGCTGAGATTAATTGGGCAAATGAAAGGGGCAGACTCTCGAGGGCATTAGAAGTTGCCAAGCTTATAACGGGGCTTAGCGATCCAGAGTTATGAATTCACAGATGTCCATATTGTTCTGTATATTGTCCTCACTGTATATAAAACGGGAGTTTTACCACACAGGGCGCTGCAGAGGCTAACGATCATACACGCCACTCTCTATTGCATGGTAGGCAGCCTGAAAAGAGTTTTGCCCACCCAACAAATCTGACAGCTGTCTCCATGGCTGAATTAAAGCAAGCTTCCAGCTGTAGTAGCAATCCACGGAATAACCAGACTGTAAATTAGGGACCCTGCCTGCCAAAAAAGGTGCCGTAGGCATGTGCCCGTCTCCATCGTATTGATGCATAACAAATTGGATTAGATTCCAACCGTTCTGGCTTACATGCCTGCCGATATAGGCGTTTGCTGCCTGAGGCCAACACACGACAGCACTAGAAGTTGTCAGTGTTTGGAACAAACATTTATCTTTAGTGCTCACCCCTTAAGATAAGAGGAGACAGCATTGAAAAGCGCCTCTGAATCAATGGTCACAAAGTGGTGCGTCTCCCATCTCACCATGTTTGCACTGATCATGTCCAGAGTCTCGAATGTCCTGAGCCAACGAGTTTTGATCACTTTCCGTACTGCGCCTAGAATTTGTTCTCAATTGGACCACCCCTGGGGGACAAGGGCACAGAAATTTCCCAATTCAGTCCGAAATTCCAGAGCGGCCAACTGTGGCTCATAAAACTTGTTGTAAGAAATTGCCATCTGCGCTCATTGCTCTGGAGACAAGGGAGCGTAGCCTGTGTCCGAAAACAGCTGCCTGAAATATGTTTTTGTATTAATCAGGCGTTCCGTGAAATGTTGGAGCAAGAAACCATGTGGTTGACAGTTAAAATGTTGAATACGGCGCACCGCTTCAGGAATGGAGCCTCTCCGAACCAATGTCTCAACGTTGAAGGCCTGGGACGCTAGCAAGTCTGGTTGGTCAATCCAGATGAGTGCTTGAAATTTCAGCCCTTCTCCTTCATCACCACAAATTTTCCCAAGATAACCATTAACTTTACCACACAAGCCCTCCTCCTGCAGACCACTTTCCACCGGCGGGTGTCTGATGACCTTGAACATAAATGCCTGGCAAATATCGTGGAAGGCACGCAGGCCTCATATAGCAGTGATGTTCTCATCAGGCAGACGTGCATCAGGAAAAGAGCCCACTAACTCATCAAATCCCTTGTCATATCCACTAAAGACCCGTGCTACGCTCTTTCCCCCTTGATCTAACTGCAGGTTGGCATACAGATTCGGCTGTCCAAGCCATAATACCATGCCTGCAAGCTTGCCTATAAGCTTTGTGTTGCAGCCGTCTGTGCCCTGGATCCTGGACAACACGCTATTTCCAAGCCACGCCTGTGTTTGGAAGTCTCCCGGTAGGACATTTGGAAAGTCAGAAATGGCTCGGTAATAGTCCTCCTGCTGTATCATATTCAAAACTAGGGAATAAAAGTCACCATGGTCCTCGAAGTGAGGGTCCGAATGCTGCATCAACCAACGGCCCATCTTGCTGGCGTCCCCTGCCTGATAGTCTTCAAAAGGACCATGTCCGTCAACGAAAATGCAGGGAAAGCTCTCGCCCACAACGAACGCTCCGTCACCATCAACCAGTTTGACATCTGGCATACTGTGATTAGTGACCACCGAAATACAGAAAACGAGGCTTATGGTGTGCAGATGTTGTGGCATTAAGTGTAGACATGTTCGTATCTCTCGTACGGCTCCGTAAAATTGCTTCGACCGCTGGCGGAACTCCATTCCTTGGCAAGCTCACCAAAGTTTTGTCATTGATGACCATATCAAAGTAATAACGGTTGTGGAGTTTGAGCCACTGGGCAGCAACTTCCACTTTCGGACCACGAACCACGAGACAGCTGATTGAACTGGCATCTTCGGCCCGGCCTAGTACAACTGAGATATCGAGTAATTTAAGTATCATCACCTCAGGAATGGGCATCTTGTCTGCCATGTAAAAAGGCTTTGAGTCGCAGACAGTCTTCACACTGACATTATACGCTGCAGAAAATGGGGCTGTCCCGGAAAGCCTGCTGATGATATACACAAAGTGGAAACGTTTTGTAATAAGCAGTCGCTCCAAGAGTGTTAAGCCTACCAGCGCAGGCGGAACGGGCGCTAATGCCCACTTGGTGGTCAGTGCGTACTGTGGTGGCTTGCAAGAATGAATTTGCTCGGCACATGATGAACACACTGTGACTGCACTGTCATCTTCGATAAGCGCCGGCGGCCACAAGGCCAAGTCCTGAATCACAGGCACATTGCGGCAGTTAGATCCTTGAGCAATGCAGAGAGGCACAGAATGGTGCAACTCGTTCAATGTCTGTGTGCAGCATTGAGATACCGGCACCAGACGAGCACAAACACTGCATGAAGTCTTGTCTGCCAAACGGGCTAGTTCCACCAAATATCTGTGTGCAACGGCAACATGGCATGAACATTTGCTACTGGCGACTTGAAAATGAATTTATTGTCATCCTCCCCTGCATTGTTATTAGAAAGGCACTCACCGATTTCTGGGACACGCATAGTTGGAGAAGCGGAGGAGGAATGGAGCTTCAAACAGTACGTCATCCGAGGCTGAGACAGCGTGTCAAGACTGTTTCGGTGCAGGCTAACGACAGCCGACATGGATGTCCATGCCAGGCTGAACCTAACAGACCCAAGCCTCAACAAACCGCCCAGGCATCCTGAGGGGTTTACTTGCTGAAAATGCCATGATCATGTCGTCAGGACTGCCAACCAGCCCAGAACCCACAAGCATTGTCAGGCTGTTGGTCAAGGTGCGGGGGTGTTACACCGCAAGGCAGGCATCACACACTGAAGTGATCAGCCATCCACCATGTTCTGAGACCACACGCCTAAGCCTGTTGAACCAGTTCTCTCACCAGCTCCACTCATCGTCTGTGATGGTTGACCATTACGACCTGGAAAGTGCCTGTAGGTTGGCAAGGATCCATGCTTTGAGATGGCGCCTTTGCCAAGCCGCCACCCATGGTCATCTTGAAGCGGAAGGCTGGCTACGGGCAGAAGCGCAGTGGGGTGACAGATTCGGATGATGAGGTGGGGGCTATACAGCCACAGGACAAGGGTATGAACCTCGACTAAGGGATGTGTAGATGGACGATTAGCAATTTAGGTTTTCTAAGGGTGCAGCAGATGAGCGAATGATACACAGCTAGGTGTTCTGTTTTGGATAAGCTACACATGAATTAGGGATTCAAGACTCACTCCTGGGGATAAATTGAGCCTTCTGACTAGTGAATGGGGCGATAAAGGGAACACGAACTGGGTGCCTTGTCCACTGAGGCTTGCAGAGTAGAACAAGATGGACACCTGGTCTATCTTGTTGAACGGCTGCACTGCGACACGTTCAGAATGGGAGAGACGACCCCTGGTCGTTGCGGGGGGTTGTCTTCAATGGAACGAGGAATGAAGTTTGCATGGTGACGTGTCAAGTTTAGGGCAGGCTATTTGTAAGCCAAGATCAACACTGGTACACATCTGACGTTGGTCCTCCCTCATCATTCATGTGCCCTGCTTTGCTTGTCACCAACAAGAAAAATGAATTCCCAGTGAGTAGTAGCCGGATCGGTTTTTATCTTTGTTTTGCTGTCGGCCATGACAGGCTCGTGCTGCAAGATGAAGTAAAAGAATGGGGCCCGTTTTCCTCAGACGCATTGTAGTTCAGCCGTCTAACAGATTGGACCAGGCGTCCAACCTGTTTTTTTCTTAGGAAAAAATGAAGACATGTGCGGTCGGACGTTCGCCTGGCACTGTTCAAGTTGGGTGAGAGCATGCTCATCGGCATTATCACTCGATATCCACCGATTATCATCTAGCATCTGATTACCCTGGTTGTTGCTTCTAGTACATTTCTTTGCTCTTTGCAGTTTGACTCATTTACGATTTCTTTAGTTTACTCTTTTCTCAGCCAGCAGAAAAACACGCGCTTGCCTCTGATTCTGATGCCCACCATATTGCTACAACAACTGGCACTCCTGGCCCATCGCAAGGACCCCTACAATTGTGAGCAAGCTCCTCGTATCTTTCATCATTTGTTACAAAGTTATCACCCCATAGCCATCGGGCCATTAGATGGATTAGCTGGTGCCCTCACTGAAGATGGCCGCCATATAGTAACTACCCTGAATGCTGCAGTCGTGTATGAGCTGCCGCTCAGGGCTGATCATAAAGTTTTTATGAGAACAAATTTTCGGTATGGAGACAACGACCCGTTGCAGTGGCCCCAACCCTACGTACAAGAACATCGACACCTTACCTGCATCCCAAGGGGACCTTCCAGCCTCAGGGAACCCAACAATATCATGTGGTGGACGCCTGAACTATCTGACTTCGTACACGATAATCAAATCATATGCAGGGTAGGGAAGTTAAAAACCGGCTTGTTTGGTGTGTATCATTGTTGGAACAGGTGAAGCAACCTCGGTTTGAGGACAAACAGCTACCCCGCTCATTGGCCCCAGTTTTAGACAACTTCTTGTATTGGCTTCAGACAATATCCATGAGCTTCCAGACAACCAAGCATTGTGTGCTTGAGTTACAATGCGTGTTTTTAGAGCTACTGGCCTTTCTAGAGTTTGAAGAACATTACAGACACCGATCTGACACAACGACTGTGGCGTCCCACCTGATGGGCGCCTTTACTACAAGCCAACTTGTTTGTCAGGGCATGATGAGTGCGGGCGTGCCAGTGTGGTTGATTCAGCCTTACGATGACCTGCCTGCTATTCGTATCCAGAATGTTGTTGCCATGAAGCGGCCTCGAACATCATTGACAATGGATGCCTGTGTCCGACCTCCATGGTGCGATATCCTGACCCATGAAAGGGGCCAGTCTGCGACAACTTCCACAAGCGCCGTTCAGCCAATGGCCACCCGGAGTAAAGAGCAGTGGGACCAAGCCCTCAGGCTGTTTGAAGAATGTATTCAGGCAGATGGTGTCCGATTCTTAGGTTTACACAATGGTTCCATGACCTGGGGTGGCAGGCCAGTTGAAAAAATTACAGATGAGATATGGGAAGAAGTGTTGTGGGAGTTGTGTGAACTGAATTTTCAATATGAGTTATTTGCACTAGACTCCAGGGTGTGTTTATCCAAGACTGGTCGCGAGCCGTTAATAGCTGCCTGCGTCCCAAACTGTACTGCCACCTCCATCTCAGTGATGGACTTGGGCACCGCCAACCACGGGCTTGCTGATGAAGACTGGGAACAGCGAGCTGTTTATGTTCAAGCCCTCCGCCGACTCATGTCAACTTGGACAGGGGCCCCCGAGGACATGTGTAAGGAAAAATGGTGTTGGACGAGACCTGAGCATGACTATTTAGAAACAATGGCGACCACCTTTTACGTCAAGACATTCTTCGAACATTTCCGACGGGCACCGGTCTTGCCTCGTGGATTATCCCACACTGCAGCGCCGTATCAGAAGCCACAAGGCTTTGGGATAGTCGTGCAGGATCCAGTGCCCAATGTTTTCTACGACACCTTTCTCATTGCAAAAGGCCAACTCTCGATCAATGCTGGTTCCGTTTCATAATTGTATTGAATATATTTGCCTGCCCCGAATGAATATTGTCTAGCAAATGTACGAGAATATTTTAATACAGACCGATCAATACATGCCCCCCATCACACATAGGTGGCGTCCACAACCTCCCAAAGACCTCACTGACATGCCTGGCTCTTGGTATAGGTATAGAGCATGCTTTCATGTTCACGAGCACTTCACAAAAACAAAAACAAGAAAAGGAAAAAAAAAAAAACTGAATAGCAGAATGTCTGGAACAGTCGGCTGTTTGACAGGCTTCATATTTTATATAGAGCTATCGGCTATATGTCCCCGACTCCCTGCACATACTTACAGCGACATTTGGAACACTTCTCTTGTCAACGCCCCTCATGCCGAAAGCCTCCAACAAATCACCAAGGTATCTGGCCCACCTCGACGCAAACCACGTTGTGGTAATATTTCTTTTGTTTTTTTTTAGGAAAAATGCAGTGAGCACAACCCAGCGAAGGTAAGGCCATTCCAATCTGAGCGTCTCTTTAATAACCTCTGTCCAGGGTGGATTTCGACCTGGCAGCGTGCGTCCTCTTCCTTAACTCATCACCTATCTTTTAACCAGTTTTTCACCCGAGGCAGATTGGTTACACGTGAGCTGGGAGCTAGTGCGAGGTAATGCCACACATCTACGATGACAGGCTAACTGACGGAATAGCTTCAGCCCTATGTTTTCTAAGAAACGCAAGACAAGGGCCGTTTCCAGCTCACCAGAAATGTCCGTATTTACCACCCTCCCCCTCGTCGGCTATTTATTACTCTTACCCTAGCGAACTTATCGAAACGGTGCCAACGCAAACTGGGGAAGACCAAAAAATGGTTGCAGACACACCCTCCAGACCTTCTCAGCTTACAGAGGAAAAAATGGGGTGTGTCGTTTTCTTCCCTATTATGCTGTGATTACATTATGGCGACAAAAGTGCAATTCTTGGTGGGGATATGCAAGCTTTCCGAAATGATAAGGCAGACCCCAAATTCGGGATGCCCAAGTAGGTCTTCTTGCTGTCATACCATACTTCACACACTGACTCCTAACACAGAGGCCCTTTAGCCAAACGCCCAAAGTACCTCCTTTAGCCTGCCTCTCTTTCTCTCTGACCCATCTTAGGAGAAGGATTATCAAGACTGAGAAAGCTGTTGCCATGAGGTAGACTGCCCCACTCGTCATGGCCCTCCAGTTCTGACTTAACACGTATTAAGCGCAAAACTGCCTCTGAAAACCAACACGCGGTCCCAACATGCGTTCCTTGGCCAACTGACCTGTGTACCAACTGTACTGACCGACCCCGAGTGACATTGCAGCACAGTTGTCTGACGACTCCAACGCCATGCCCGACGTAGCTGAGTGAGTACCTGATGCTATCCCAAAGGCTTCTCGCTTTCTTCAAGAACACAAAGAAACGCACCAAGACTAAAGCTGACAAAGACACTGAATCGTAAGAGGACAGACGATATGTACCCTCTGACTGACGCCTATTGCACCAACTAGTGGTTACCAGACTGAGAACGAGTTTGGCATGATCCCCCAGTATGTGTTTCTACCACAGCGTTGTCCCGGCTAACCAGCAAGCGGATGATAGATTTCTCAAACTTCAGCCTGCGGAAGAAGCAAAGGACGTTGTGATGGCAGCGGGAAATTTGGATGGCGATGGGGGGTCGGATACAGTGTGGGACATTGCCCAAGGGGGTACTTTTCCAGGAGACGAATTGTAAGCCAGCATCCATGTGCGTTGCTTGGTTCCTGCTCACCGTATTTCATGAGAACGCCGAGCTCTGAGAACAAGCCAGATGCGGGCGACTCTTCCACAACCATGAGTGAAGACGACGGATTCACGGTGATGATAGAAAGCTTGCAAGACCCCTTGCTAAGGCCCTTGTACAAAGGCCTGCCAGCCCTTCTGTACGTTGCGTGCTCTGAGCAGAATTGACTTCATTGAAGTTCGTTCGACAGCCGGCTATGCGACATAAGACCTTTCTCCGGAACTGAGGCCTGCACCCGCTCAAGCTTCGCCGATGTTTGTGCTCCGCTTACTGAACAAGAAACACAGTACGTGTGTTTTCTCTACACATGCCTGCTGTCATAATAGTGAACCCAACATAGCAGTCTCCTGGACACGCTGAAATTCGTGAAGTCTGGCCAATACGTCAATATGGCTCAGGTTGATCCGAAGCATCTATTTTCCGACAATCAGCGTCTGAAGAATGTGGACAGCAAAAAATTTACCATCGGTATCATGACCGGCACAACGACCGAAAGTTTCTTGTTCACACCAGTCGAGGGAGGCCCCCGACACAATTCGTGGATTGAACACAGGATTACTATCACCCCTTTTACTCAGGATATGTGGAGGGACGTCTCGATGTGGGGCCTTGTCCTTAATTTTCATTTCATCGGCGGCCTTGCAAATGTCCTGGGGTTCTCCTTCACGACTCGCACCGAAGGCAAGGGAGACGGAACATGGGGTAAGCTCACCTGTAATCGTCACGGCTATAAACTGATCACACATGTTTGCTCATAGGATCGTGCGGCAGTTCTAACCTGGCTACTAGCTCCAGTATGCTGACAAGCATTTCATCTCCACTCCTTGCCAAATCAGGGGCAGGCGGCTATGCAGCCTCCAAGGGATTTAACGATCGAAGTTAGTCGCTCTCGTTGGGCTGCGAGCTCGTTCTTTTAATTGCCTATCTTACCATTCGTCTAGTCCCTGTCTACGACAGTCGGGCTTTACCCAATGTGGCCCCGTTTGCATTCTCCGACGGAGACTTCAGACATTTGGCAAGCCGGCCTTTGTACAAGGGTAATACCGAGGAGCTCCCCTTACATTCAGTCGTTTCTGTAGGGTACACTACGGCTGTTTACTCAACCAACAACCCCGGACTGTCTTCTAATGTTCAGTTTGTGATTGTCCTTGCCGTCCCCAGCAAAGCTTGATTTTCCGGACGTTACGTGACTAATCTACTACGCCTGCGATCTTATGGCAATGGACGCTGAAATATGCACACGAGCCAGACAGACATTGTATTACTGCCTTGATTTCCTATTTACCTTTTACATTGCGTCGATTTCAAGCCTCAGACAATTGATGATTGATTTTTGACCCAGACTATAAGCCAGTTATCTGCGTTCGGCCAAGTTATGTCTAAGACAAAAAAAAAAACTTGTAATATCCTGTCATCACACACCACAAACACATCTCCAATGATATCTTGCTTTATCTTCCCAGGCCTTTTGGCATTATTGTTAACCCTTGGTGCTGGCCAAGGTCATTTTCATTACCAGGCGGACATCACGCAAGTTTTTCCTACCGTCATACATGATGTTAGACTGAACTGCTGGGGGTCATTGCAGCCCTCCTGTGGACATTGTTAGCGACTGTTATTCATGGACAGCTGACTCCACAGCAACAGTTGACTTTTTGTTGTTGGTTGCCACTTTGCATAGCCCCAACCACTGCATGGATGCCATTGATATTCTTCTGATTGGTGCTGAACCAATCTTTGGGTTGGTGGACTTGTGGTAAGCTGACTTGTTCTACATTGACAACAAGCCCCCAACTCAGACTATCCACTCATAGTACCGACAACAAAGCTCGGTTGCACACAGACCTTAAACGACCCCTGATTGTTCCATCGTTAACTATCTCAATGTATGGCACACACCCACTATATTTCATCAGTACTATGCTAATGGCTGTCATGGTGACAGCGCCCACATCACCAACAACCACACAGGCTTGCCTAAAGAATTAGGGCCTTTCAAAGATCCCAATACAATGTACGCTATCACACAATTATTATACCAACTAGACTAACACTGCTCAGACACAATGTTCAAGCCAAATCCAGAAATCTGGAGCCAACTCGCAAGTCCACGTTTCCTGGACATCTGGCCCGTCCCCCACCAACAACCAAAAGTCTTATTGGCCATGTTTTGGTTGGAATGCGCCAGGGCCTGTCAACCATAACATCATTTGAATGTGTGGCAGGATGTGCTGTGGACACAGTCCATAATTTATTATCTGTGGATACCATCCATGCCACACCCTTAATGCACCATGCTGCAACCCCACATTTTTGCCATCATCCTTTGAATGATGTTTGGCTGCACACTATATCTTCACCCTGGGGCTCCACATACACATCTGTGATCTCAGTTGCACCTTCCAATTTTTCGCAAGTTGTCCACAGGCTAATAGCTTCTAACAAACTGATTTGCATATGGCAATACTGGCCTCATTTGCATATATACATTCCAGCTGGGTTAAGATGGCTGCTATTCACACAACACTTCTCATGCAATGATGTGAAACGGCGTGTGCTCATGATTGCCAGGCAACAAATGTGTAATACTATTTAAAAAAATGACTACTACTGCACTAGGCTTACCTGCTTGTGGCTGAAGCCCAGGACTATCTACAGGCATCTCCACCATACCAAACAAGTGGATAAACAGTTGAAGCTCTTGCATTCTTGGCATAGTGTCATGTCTCCCACTGATGCTAACCTATTTGGTTGGGTTTTTTCTCTTATGAAAGTACTTGAGGCTTGTCATTATTCAAGGCTGAGAGCAAGATGTAAACTTGTCCAGCTGTACTGGCCAGGATCCTCAATTACCCACACCCCAACCCACTGCACTTTTGACAATAGATTAGAACTGACAGGTGGTGGCAGGCCAATGGTATTTCCAGGCAAAATGTTGGAGACTTATTGCACGAGGCAAACTGGGATGCTGGATTCTGCTTCATTGATCATGTTGATAGCATAGGCCTGTGTGCATATCCTGTATCTGCAGGATTTGTTCATGTAAATCTGCCCTTACAACAGTTGGTACCCAGTTGGTACCGTTACTTTCCCAAAAGAAAATAGCCAAAGTGGGGAGAATCCACCATATGAAACTAGGCTCCTCTGACTCTATGGCAGACCTGTGTCAGAGATTTGACTCTCATAACCCTAAGGAGAAACAGTCTGGCTCTCAAAAGTCCCTCTTTGCCACAGGTTCCACAGGTTCCTGTGGTCTTCTTCTTCCTCCAGAGTATTAATCACTGACCCCATTTGGTAATTTTACTACAAAAAGGGAATGGTTGTTCTTTAGGAACAGGTAACAATGGAGAAGAATTTGTTGGCCATCCAGACTGGAATCAATCAAATGGTAAGAAACTTTGGACTGAAATTTCAGCCACCACAGCTGGGTGATGATCTGCATTTCTGTCTAATTCAGCAAATTTATTAGATTTTACTAAATGAATATGTCTAAAATATGTGAAGAAAAAACTAGTTAATATATGCAGAAATGTTGGGGCTTGTGCTTCTACATGTAGTGGTGTGACTAACCCCTTGGGTTGAACCCTATGTCACATGACATGGTCTGTGCATATTTCCCCACAGTATAAATACCCCATCTTTTCCATTCTAATTTTCCCACCCTTTTTTCTTCCTCTCCACCACTTTCTAAGCACACAATGACAGTCACTAGATTGGCTGTCCTTGGGAGGCACTTTTCAGTGTTTCTAGTGCTTGGTACTTGTTTGCTCAGTTAAAACAATGTTCACAATGGCAGTCACTTGATTGACTGTCCTTGGGACTGCCGAGACGTCCGGTTGTGAGGAATGAGGTTATTTTTATCTATTCTTGTGGTGACTGCCGAGATGTTCAGATGTGAGGACTAAGGTTATTGTTATCTATCCTTGCAGTTTGAGCTTGAGGGTAGAGACTATTTTTATCTATTCTTGCAGTGATTGCCGAGATGTTCGGTTGTAAGGAATCTGATGGATGTGGTGAAATTTTCATAACATGCCCACAAAATAATGTGTGCAAAGCAAGAATTGAACACCAGACCAAAGCACTACACATCAGATGACCAGGAAGTGTGCACACTCTACCACTTGAGCCAAGTGGTCATTGTTATGATTATAATATAAATGCTATTTATCAGACTTTTAATTTTACAAGCAATAATTTTTTTTTGACCCCCATCATGTTTCCACAAGGGTGGGGTGAACTTGAGTACATATTAAATCAATCCCCCCCTTGCATATGTGAGGGGGTCCAAAATGAGTAGAAAAAAAGTCCTAGTAAAGTTCTAGCAGAGTCCACAGACAGTCCAAACAGTCTGTGGAGTCTGTGTGGAGTCCATACAGAATACATGGGGGACAGTAAAGACCTCATGGTGTCCAAGAACTGCAGTGTGCAGAACTTTGCCCCAAATATGACCAGCAAGGCAGATAGAGTGAGTGTGCCATTCTGTGGCAATGGAGTGGATGTTTGATGGATGTGTGAGTTTTGTGAGTTTGAGCATAGGAACTACTTTTGTCATATGAATGATATTGCCCTGCTGTGAGAAACAAGGGTCAAGGCAAAAGTTTTTTTATGTATTTAAATTGATGAAGCATCAGACAAAAAGAAAGAGAAAGAAACAGGGATGATTGGTAATATCATATTAATCAGAGTCGTCTTCAACTTGGCTAGTGACACTGAGTGCCTGTATTCCAGTGAAAAAAGACACAACTCTCAGTGACTTTAGACCATTATATATGGACTAACTAATGGTGGCTTTAGGCAGTATTTAATGGTCCAGGTAATGTGGGCCCATAGACTATAATAGACCATAGTAGATGAGTGGGCTCATCTGGCAGGTATAAGTTCATGTAAATAGAATGGGCTCATGGGTGAAATGAGTAGAGCTTTACACCACATGTGATGTGTGGGCCCATGGGACATGTTAGTATTGGAATAAACCATAGATGATGGGTGGGCTTATAGGACATAGACATAATGACTGGGCAGTAGACCATGGATGATGGAGTGGGCCCAAGTGTAATTTTGGGACTGGTATGGATCATGTATAGGGGTGAGTACGTCGGGATTGATCCATCAGGGTGAGTATGTTGGGATTGATCCATCAGGGTGAGTATGTCAGGATTGATCCATTGATTTAAGTCCATTGTGTTGGAATTTCATTGAAGTGAGTACTATTGGAATTGGTTCATCAATGTGAGAACATTGGATCAGAACACCAGTATATTTCCACTTTGCTATACTGGAGTTATACAGTTCCAGACTCATATTTAAGTAGTGTTAGTGTCAGTGATAATATAATTCACTCTGATATACTCATTCCTGCTTCAAGCTTACATCCTGAGATTGGCATTCATTAAAATGTAAATTACAACTCAAATTTTGAATTGTTAGCTACATATGTGTTGAGGCAATCGTGCAGTTGTTCAACCCCAGCTGCAAGATGTAACTCTGCTTCCAACAACCTGGAGAGCAGGTTGGCCTTCTTTTCCTTCGCCGTTGTCCTTACCTCGATGCCTCTTATTTCCTCTCCACCTCCACTTTCCAAACCCAAATCCTTCATCATCTCCTCGATGGTGGGCCGCAAGAGGAAGGAACGGACTGACGCCGCCGACTCTTCCATCATTCCTTCCCCCCAATCTTCTACCGCTCTCTCCTTTCCTTTCAGGACTGTCCCAGATGCCCACATGTTGTCCGCTTCCACTATCCCCACCATCTCCTTCCGATTCCCCTCCACAGACTCCACCTCATCATCACTCGCGTCATCTGCCAGCTGGTCCACCTGCTCCTCTTCCTCGGTTTCTGGTATGGGTGATTGACTGGCTATACTGGATGGAGAAGACGGTGTCTGAGATCGTGGCCATTTCGGGGATGAGGGTTCCTCGGCAGATGTTAGCGTTCGGATGTCGTCATCAGGTGTGGAGGGAAATTCAATTGGATCTGAGGCTGGAGATGATGGAGTTGGCGGTATGGTGACAATCGGAAGTGTTGGCGGGTGACAAAGGAATACAGGCCGTGTTGAACGGGGAGGAATGGGTGGCGGCGGCAATGACAGTGACAGCGGTGGTGGTAGTGAATCCAACTCTACCTTTGCTTCCACAATTCCTTCCATCCGGTCCTCGTTTACAGTCCCCTGTCGTATGCGCAGTGGAGTTCCCTCCACCAGCGGATTCTTGAACCTCACACGTCGGTCCCCACCCTCCTGGACATCTCCAAACGACGATTCAAGTCCATAGAATTGGGAAGCGGGTACTACGGCTTCCGTAAAACATTGTTGATATGTGGGACGAATGGCTGGTGGTGTGACGGCGATCGGAACAGGAGAAGGTGCCGGCCTTTCAGGGAGGGCGGAGGTGCTGGCGACCATAGATGCGTTGAGCTGAGGACACATCCTCAACTTTGAAGAAGGCTGAAACGTGGAACGACCCATCGGAGGTTCCATCGCGGCTGTGGGGAGAGCAGATGGAGGCGCGTTGGGGTCTGGAACGGCAAAGGTAGTGCCATCCATCGGTAGGTCCAACTTGGGACGCTTCGCTAGTCTGGTCGATGGTTGGTATTCTGGCATTGAGCCAGCAAGTCGTTTCGGATTCTGTACAACCTGAAAACAATGTAATTACAACTAAATTACTATCAAAATTCACTTACTTTGGTCTTTGCCATTGGATTATTGGTTTCGGGATGTTCGAACTTGTTTGTTTGAAGTAATTGTTCCTGATCGATCGATTATGTCATCACATGGTTCCGATCCGATTGTTGAAACCAACAATACACGAGTCCACTAACATACAACAATATCGCTCACTCAATCACCTAGGCTTACCTCGCCCTTCAGCTTCCCATAGCAACTCTACGATGCCTTCCCAAAATGAAATTGCCAAATCTTACATTAACGACCTCCTCCATTCCATTCACCCGCATCTCCATCGATCCTTCACAGAGGCCGTACTCGGAGGTGATGAAGATCTTTTGAAACTTCTTCAAGAGGTTCAAAACTCACCGGTATGTTCTTAAGCTATCCAAACTCTATCCTATAACTTATCTTTTCAATCAAATCAGGGATTGAATACCCTCGTCGGGCAACAATTGTCGGTATGGATCGACGAGTGCAAGCTGGAGATTGTTCTTCTCCAACAAAGGCGAGGCTTTACAGTAGATGAGGAAAAGCTGAAAATGTGGATTGTAAGTTAATTCAATTTACTTGCCAAGCAGTTTCTAACCATAGTTCCTAGCTCGACACTTCATCTCGTGCTCAAGAAATACCGGAATGCGAGGGAGACGCCCGATACGACTTCATCCCCTCTCGTCTGCTCATCAGCGCTGCCTTGCAGCTTGACCGAGCTGAAACTCAAGGAATAGAAGTCGACTTTTCTGAGATGAACCGGGAGGACCCCTTGTTGTGGTACCACCCGATGCTTTCAGAGCTGCCCAGCAGTAGTGCAGAGTGGTTTCATGAAGGGCGTCAGACACCAGGTAGGTTTCACTCAGTTTAGCTTAGATTATCTATATATTGATTGCCACATAGTACCCCGTGCAGTTCGGAACGGAGTGGCTCCCTTGGTGATAAATCCAATTATCATCCAAGACGACATCCGACTTCGTTCGAGGGATGCACTTTTACAAGTCATTCCCCAGCCTCCAACCGTTCCTGCTTTTTCGACTGGCCCCGCTTCAAGTCACCGTCACAAGCCTATTGTCGCAATACGAGCACACACAACAATGAAACACCCTGGTTGGAGTAAGAGTCCCAAGGGCCGTCGGAGTCAGTTGCAGAGTCGTATTAAAAGCAGCAAGTATGTGAACGACTCTTCCGATGAGGTGGGAGATGAGAAGTCCCCGGTGGAAGCAGGAGAGATAGGCCGGAGCAGGGCGAAGATGGATAAGGGGAAAGGAAAGCAGAAGGATATGGCAGAGGATCGCCAAGAACCAGGGAGGAAGGAAATTGGGAATATAGAGGCGATGGACGTGGATTCGGAGGTCGACCAACTTGCCAAGGAATCATTGCATGCCTCGAGCTCATCACAACCCGAGGTGACGACGAAGAAATCAAGCATGAAGGCAGGAACAGAGACCACACCGACAGCGAATATCGGCAACTCCGAGGCTTGTGAGAGATGTTTGAAGAGGAACTTGGCATGCGTTTATGGGGGAAACGCAGCTTGCGAATTATGTCGGGCTCGCAAGCAGAAGTGTACAAGGGTTGTTTCGGAATGGCGGGGAAAATGGAACACAAAAGCGAAGAATGAAGGAAAGAAAAATGTCGTCAAGTCAGAACCGCTGGGAACCCCAACGACACCTGCAGGCGAGGCAAACGCGGCGGAGGCCTCCTCATCGAACCCACCCCTACGCAGATCAACCAGGACTCGAAGCGCTTCAAGGCCACCTGAGGCTGCAAAGGCTTCAACAGCAAGCAGGGGGTCCAAACCAAAGTCATGAGCGACGACTCCAAAACCGACGCGAAAACCGACGCCAACACCAAAGTCGAAAGGAAAACCCAAGGCAAAGAGTCGGTCCAAGTCAAAGTCTGGGAAGGCAGACAAGGATGAAGATATGTCGGATGGGGGAGAGACTCGCCGAGGGACTCCACAGCAGATCGCGGTACAGGAATTGGGCCAGGTACCGTCCCAGTACTTCTACGTTATAAATCGGGAGGGGCAGCAGGTCAGGGAAGGCGTCAGAGTCGCTAACGGTGAGCCGACCATTGAGGGTGAAATGGCGATGGTGCAACAGCTTCAATGGGAGAATAACCGACTGACTAACGAAATGGCAGAGATGCGAGAGGAGATGAGGAAGTTGAAGGCGACGATGGTGGCAATGGAAATGAGCCAAAGTGTGCTCATCAGCAACCATAACGCCCACACTGCCCTCCTCGAACAGCATCGGATAGCATTAACGACTCTCACCTCCCAGCCGCCGATGCCCTCTGACCGACGAACACCATCTGGGGATGGAGATGCAATGAACCGTCTCGGCCTGCCACCATTCCGCTATTCGACATCCCCCTCTCCCTCAAATTCTACAAGCGCATTCCCGATTCCACCTTTTCCCACCCCCGAACCAACCTCTCATTTCATATCACCGTTGGTTACTCCGAGGAGTGCAAAAGTCTTTGACGAAATCATTCATCCCAGCACTCTCGAGCCGCCCAACTTCAATATGACACCAAGTCCCATTCGTTCCCTTCGGTATCGTCAAGGTGCCGATGTTGCAGTGGAAGAACGAGCGGTTGCAGGACCATCCAATGCAGTTCGGGCCAGTAGTCAAGAATATGGATATACCGGTTCAAGAGGGGTAGCCCTGGAGGCTGCCACGGATGCCATGTCAGAGGAGGTTCAGATCGGAGATGTGGGTGGTTTGGTGTTGATAAAGGAAGAGGAGGATGAGCAACCAAAGATGATGATGCCCAGGATAATGCGATCTCCGGTGTAACCGTGCATGTGTGCACAGTCAGGTGTCAGGTCATGTGGCATGTAGTCACGTGATCTCATGTTCATGTTAGAGTACACGTAGATACAGTTTGTGTCAGCCTACCATTGCTATAGAGTGCTTCGCCCTTGCGTTCTGGCTTCCTCCTGTTAGCGGACTCGTGCACTGTCTGCATGAGACTGTACGTCTCCATCTGGTGACAACAGGTCATTTCGACTCCATTCGCGACAGCTTGCTTCATTTCGCAGCTTTTCATTTTATTTCAGGCATTTTCATTTTAGAGCCTCAGCTCCTCGTCTCGGTCCACTGTTAACTGTCTACTGTTCTCTGTTCACCTGTCTACTGTTCCCTGTCCTCATCTTCTGTCATCTGCTCACTGCTCACTGCCC
>QMFE01006195.1:0-12633 GCA_003314665.1 Tricholoma sp. MG77 | reverse complement strand
CCCCTGTTCCTGTTCCTGTCTTTGTTGTCCTCATTGTGTCGTCCTGGTCCTGGTCATCCTCACCCCTGTTCCTGTTCCTGTCTTTGTTGTCCTCATTGTGTCGTCCTGGTCCTGGTCATCCTTGCCCCTGTTCCCGTTCCCATCCTGGTCATCCTCACCGCGTTGTCCTGGTCCTGGTCCTCCCTGCCCCCGTCCCCGTCATCCTTGTTGTGTCACTCGTCCCTGTCGTTGTCCTGGTCCTGGTCATCCTCACCGCATTGTCCTGGTCCTGGTCCTCCCTGCCTCCATCCCCGTCATCCTTGTTGTGTCACTCGTCCCTGTCATTGTCCTGGTCCTGGTCATCCTCACCGCATTGTCCTGGTCCTGGTCCTCCCTGCCTCCATCCCCATCGTCATCCTGGTCTTCCTGTTGTCATCCTGGTCTTCCCTGTTGTCATCCTGGTCTTCCCTGTTGTCATCCTGGTCTTCCCTGTTGTCCTTGTCATGTTGTCCTGGTCCTGGTCCTGGTCCTCCCTGTCCCTGTACCCATCCCCGTCGTCCTTGTCGCGTCATCTTGTCCTGGTCTTGTCCTGGTCTTCCCCATCATCATCCTGGTCTTCCCCATCGTCATCCTGGTCTTCCCTGTTGTCATCCTCATCTTTCCTGTTGTCCTTGTGGTGTTGTCCTCGTCCTCGTCCCCGTTCCCATCCTGGTCGTCCTCGTTGCATCGTCCTGTTCTGGTCCTGTTCTGGTCCTGGTCCCCCATCGATGTCCTGGTCCTGTCCTTCCCCATCCTCATCATTCCTGTCCTGGTCCTTGTCATCCCCATCGTGTCGTCCTGGTCCTCTTGTCGTTGTCTTACCCGCCCTGCAAGCAGCAGTGGTGTGGGTGGGCCGTCCTTGCTATCTCAAGCCCCAGTTGTCGTTGTCATCCCCGTTGTCGCTGCTGTTGTCATTGCCATTATTGCCATTGCCACCGTTGAGCCTGTGGTGGTCAGGGTGGTGGTCGATGTTGATGTTGATATTGTTGTTGTTGACATGTCAAATTTCAACATGTGTCATGTGATGTGTTGAGGGTGGGCCAAAATGACTTACATGAGAAACAATTACAGCACAGATGAAAAAACCCCATTCTTGGGTTGAAAAAACACCTCTTAATATTCATAACCCTGGAATTTATCCTCTCATTCTGACTGAAGGAATAAGAAAGAAAAAAACCTGCCAGTAGAATTCACCCTTTTAAGTTATGAAAACTTACTTAGTAATTCATCCCCTGTATGCCAGAAAATCACTTATGGTATCCCCCTTCTCCTGTCTGAAATTCATACACCCATTTGAAATGAAAACCATCCCTCATTGTTCACTCTTTAGTGGAATGAAATTTCATCCCATTTGACCATGAAAAACTTGTAATAAAACATGTATAATTTTTATCCATTTGAGGTTTGAAATTTAATGGGTGAAAATTCATCCCAAATTCACCCCTTCTTATTTCAGCCATTTATATTAGGAAATCTCCTTTTTTGTACTTAAATGGATGGAATTCATGCTATGCCAGTCCCACAGTGGTGCTTGTTCTTTTATTTTGAGGTTTGGCAAATTTGAGATTTATTAAACATGGATTTTTATATTTGCTTGTGGCAGAGGGGGACTGTTTTACCATGATGTTTTGTATGTGCCAAATAAAATTTAAATTAGTGGTGGCTAGCCACAGCAGACTTGTGCCCACTGCCAATCATAGGGAACTTTCCAAAAAAAAAACCCTGGAAGAGAAATAGACCCTGTTGGCCTATCACAACTACTTCTAGTAGTCAGTCACCCTGATTCCGCTTGACCAAGAACTCTATGTTCTTGGCCTTCCAACGATGGCCAACAATCTTGTTGATGTACCATACGGTGTTCTCTGGAGCACCAAAATCATAAGGTTCTGCCCTCATCGTATTTGGGAATAGGACATTGTCATTAGATAATGGGGCCTCAATAGGCTCACATGAAACTTAGGGTGAACTTGTCTCCTGGCGAGTTCAGGAGGTAATTCCAATACATAATTGGACAATGAAGGTATAGCCTTTGTCACTTTGTATGGTCCCACAAATTTTGGTACCAACTTACTTGCCCTGCCTTTTGGCATGGCCAGATTCTTCATTGATAGGTAAACAAAGTCGTTTACCTCCATGTTTGGCTCTGCACACTGTCTCTTATCAGTGTACTGCTGTTGGAAGACTCTTGACTCTATTAGCGCATCATGCACCAGAGCCATGTTCCTGAGGGTGTTCATAGCAAATGTCCTGATGCCTGGTGGCATCTTCTCTTTGTCCTTCACCTCGCTCATCATTATGGGCATGTACCCGTAATTGACTTTGAACAGGGCTAGACCTGTCGCCTTCACTACACTGGAGTTGATCATGAACTTGATCACCAGGCACTTTTCCACCCAAGCCTTTTGGTTGGGACAGATGAGCGCCCTAAACATCTGACCGATGGATCTATTGGCCTGTTCTGTTGCTCCATCCATCTGAGGGTGGAATGACGTGGACATGAGCAGCTTTGTGCCCATCAGCCTATGTAGCTCACACCAACACTTAGATGTGAACTTAAGGTTGTGGTCGCTCACAATTGATGATGGCAACCCATGAAGCCTCACAACTTCACACATGTAAATTGTCGACAGCTGGGACGCTGTTGTCTTAGTGTTCACTGGTACTAGGTGCACCATTGAAGACATTCAACAAATAACTACCCATAGGTAGTTAAATCTGTTCTCCTCAGGAAATGGACTGAAAAGTCTGTTCCAACTGATTCCCAATGCCTAGTGGCAATGGGCAACAGGTGTAATTTCCCCACTGGCTTTTGATACTTGCCTTTAGCCTGCGTGCAAGTCTTGCATGACTTGCAGAATTTCTCTGTCTTGCTGTAGATGTGAGGCCACCAGTACCACCTCCTCACATACTCGGCAGTATGCTCAGGCCTGTAATGGCCCACCACTCAGTGGGCTTGTTCCAATATTCTTGTCCTCAATGTCGTATTGGTCGATTCCGCAGAGGGGGCACATACTACATCCTCTCCCCCTCTATTCTGGACCCATATGAATCTGTCCCTTACTGCAAAGGATGAACTATTCGCTATCTTTTCCATGACCCTTTGGAAAAACAGGTCCTTCACGTATCCTGTTTGGATATCCTCCTCGAAGGTGACATCTTCACATGGAGGTCTACACCTCTTGCCCTAGATTCGAACACAGTGGGGTCTTCTTCAATTGTCCCCCCACTTGGAGCCTCCTGGCTCTCCTCCAGCTTGGCTGCCATCTGTGCAGCCACTGCATCTCTCTCTTGAATGTGTTCCCTTAGTGCGCATAATTCTGCATACACCTTTGCAGAGTTTGTCCTACAAACTCTGGATTCAATGTTGATGTAGTCTTGTAACCCTGGCACTTCCATCCAGTAGTCATGCTTGTAATATCTGGATAGCACATCTGCTACCTTATTCAAGGTACCTTTGATGTACCTTATATCAAAGTTGAATCTGGCAAGGTAGTCCATCCACCTCATCTGTTGGCTAGAAAGGTGCAATTGCGTCTTAAAGAATTCTAATGCCTTGTGATCTGTAACCACATGGATACGGTACCCCAACAACTTGTCCTCCAATTTAAGGAGGGCTTCCAATATCATGATTGTCTCTTGCTCGAACACTCAGTAATGACAGGTGTCAGTAAATTTCTTGGACATGAAACCTGCTGGTCGGCAGGTCTGCCAAGTTTCTCCCTGACCATACATGGCACCTACACCGAACACAGATGCGTCACAGATGACCCAGATTGGTTCATCCTTCTTCGTATCTATCAGGTGTAAGACAGGCGTCTTGCAACAGATGGCCTTAACCATCTGGAAACACTTCTTGTAAAACGGTCTCCAACAAAAAGGTGACACGTTCGACATCTTGCCAGCCAGATATTGTACAAGGCTCAAAAACCTTTGTACATCGTTGAAATTTTGTGGGCGATTCCACTTGTGGATCTTTGCCATTTTATTGATGTCTGTGTGGAGGCCCTTCTCATCTATCATATGGCCAAGGCAGTCTACCTTGTCCACAAATAATTCACATTTATCTGCCCTGTGATAAAACTTATGCTCACATAAACAAGTAAACACCATTCCTAGATGTTTCTGGTGCTCTTGCACCATATTGCTGTAGATGAATAAGTTGTCTAAATACACATGTAGGAATATTCCAATGTATTCCCGGAACACCAAGTTCATTGCTCGCTGAAACATTGACAGAGTGTTACAATCACCCTGTTGCATGACATTGCTCACAAATGTCCCGTAAATCATTGCGAATGTGGTTTTATGCACATTGCCTGGCATGATGCACACCTGTTCATATGCATCTGACAGATCTATTTTTGAGCATATCTTCGCTCTCACTACATCAAGATGAATCATGTCTTGGTCTGGTAAAGGTGTAACATCCTTTACTGTGTTATTTTTCCTCTGTCGCCCATTGATGACAGTCCTCAACTTATCATTTTTCTTTCTTATGCACAGCATTGGTGCTGCCTGCTCTACTTGAGCAGGCTTCCACCACCCAGCATGTGTATAATGTGCTATTTTTTCTGTTAATTTGGGCTTCAATGAGTCCAGACACCTTGGTAAATGGTACTTGTACCGTTTACCCTCGTTGACCAACAGTATATGATGGTTGACTCCTTTCATTGGCAGCAGCCTCTCTGGCGCTCCGCTCATGATGTCCTTACAGGACTTCATCCACTCTTTGCATAATTGTGGTATATCCTGCTCCGTCAGTGAGCCCATCTGGCTCACTCTGGACATATGATCATCCATTACTGCCATCAATACCTTGTTCTTTTAATCTGTATCAACAGTTTTTCTGGGCCAATATGGTCCATCATTGTTTCCTTTTTCCTTATATGTTCGAGGGTCCCTTCCCCTCATGAATTCCTGGACGATTTTGTCCAGTTCCTCCAAGTCTTCCCTAATCCTCTGAGTACTTTTAGCCTGATGGTCTAGGGTATGTGCCCTATCCACCATTCTCTTGATATCATCCACTGTGATATTGTCATCCTCTTCCATTAGCACTGGGAAGGGTAAAGGCAGCCCTGTCCCTGGACAATGCCTATTGATGTCATCCACTTCCTCAACCACGGTCGTCAATTTTCTCAACCGTGTTTGAAGTTCTTCCAAACTTTTAGACCTACCTTTATCTGGAGGCTCTTTCTTCCATAGTGTGGTGTTCCTGCTACACTCCAGTCAATGAGGGCCTTGTTTTGGCTGCCTCTGTTTTTCCTGCCATGCTTCTCTGCGTTGCATTGTCTGCCTTTGAACCTGCAGGTATCTGTCTGTGCCTTCCTGCAATGCCAGAAGCACTTGGTCCGAGTACCTTATCTGGTCAAGGCTAAAGTCGAGCACAATGTCATGCTTTCTCATAAATACGGTGCCTACTACGACATTGTATCTATTGATATTTATAATATCGAAATGATGGCTTGTCTCTACAGGCCCATATTTCATGCACACCCTCATGCCATAATTGATTCTTGATTGACTACCTTTGGTGCCCAGTTGTACAGGCACCTGTTCCTCCAATTTGTGAACCTTTAGGCCCACTATTGTTACCAATTCTGGGGATATTGCATCAGTCATGCTTCCTGAATCAAACAGCGCTACTGCTGCTTGTCCATTCACTTCCATCATTGCTAAGAAGGTCCTCACCTCCTTTGTTGACCTAATTGGTCTCTCTAGCTTTCTGCTATATTTCCTAATTTTGAAACTCGACCTCCCATCAACTTTCCTCTCTTCCTTTGGTGGAGGTATTTCCTCCCCTGCTCTAGAAGCTGCAAATAGCACCTTCGATTCATAGATGATTTTGTCTGCCATGTTGTATGGCTCCTCTTTGAAGCTGTCATCCTCTATCATTACCAGAAAGTCCTGTTCCAGGGCTTTCCCCATTTCATTCTTGATGACAATCTCGTCATCGCTAACTTCTATCAGCAAGGGAAACTCATCATCTCCCGATGATGAGTAACCTGTCTCATTGAAATCCCATGCTTCAATGTCATCCATCGCGTCTTCGTCCAACACCACATATGCATTTGTGGTGTCTGGCTCCATTGTTAGTGCATACATATGCACTGACTGGTCCTCCTCACTGTACAGTTCCTGGTACTGGAGTTCCTCCCAGTCCAATTCTTCACCTTCAGAACTGTACTGGAATCCTTCATGTGGATCCCCTTCATCCAGCTCATCTACAACATTATCGTCTCCAATCTCTGGAGTCACATCCTCATCCTGGTCTTTGCCAGGACTCTCCTCATCTTCTTGGGTGATTTCCCTAGCTGCATACATTTGCACAGCTGTCCCTTTATCTGTCTTGTTTTTCAGGCATTTCAGGCCCTTCGCCATATGGCCTTCCTGGCCACACCCAAAGCATGTCATCTTGCTAGATGACTCATTTCTCTTTGCTGGCCCCACTCTTTTAATGGTGCCTTTCCATCTCGTACTGACTGCACCCTCTTTCGAGGTATTGCTCTTGCGTCAGTCCCAAGACGATATCGGCTTCCATTGATTGTTCTTCATTGGCATCTCTCGCCAACCAGCTCTGGGTGAACCTGAGCCTTTTTCATTACTGTATGTCTGTAGCCTTTGGAATGCTTTGGAATGCTCTCATTGCTTGTTGCGCTTCATTCCATCTTTCCATCTGACCGGCATTTTCCTCTGCCTGTTTCGTGTGGTGGAGTATCATCTCCATATTGGAGTACTCTGCTGTCACCTCCTTACTTAGGAGGTACTGGAAGATGAGCCTTGGCATCCTTGTTATGAACTGCTTCTTAAAGGTATACCTATCAGGTGGCCTCACCATCCTCATAGCATACCTTGTCAACTTATGGTAGAAGGCTACCACACCTTCCCTGTGGTCATATAATGCAGCCCCAAACTGGTCCACCACAGATTTCATCGCTATGTCATAGATGAACCTGTTGTACAGGCCTGTCACAAGTGTCTTGAATGACCAAGCATCTCATTGGTGGTCTATACCATCAACATTGTCATTGTACCATGTCAATGTGGGGCCACATAGAAACAGTGCTGTGCATACCATGTGGTCCTCATCTAAGTCCGGTCCACAATACTGGTTTACTCTGAACCATCTTAGGATGCCTGTGAGCCATCCTTCAAACTCTTTGATGTCTTCCTCACTGTGATATGTCTGAGGCTCTGGGACCTTAGGTGTTTTCGCTTTATTATTCTGGTCGAGATCATGACCTACCTGCCAGTCTATCATCCAGCAGAACTTCTCATGTATTGCCTTTAGATGCTTCATGGTCTGAGGTCTTCCTTGGTCCTTGTATGCATCTAATTCAATGGTTGCTGCCCATTAATAAGGCATGTTATATGTGCCAGGTCTTGATGGCGGTCTAAGATCATCCATGTCTTCTTTGTTATCTGTGGGCAGCCTTTTGCCGTCCTCATCATCATTGTTGTCACTGTTCAACAATCCACCATCATCTCCTCTGCCTCAATTACCACCAGGGCCACCTCTAGGTGGCCTTCCTGGATTTCCTCCAGGAATTCCTCCAGATGTCTTCAACAATATGTCATGGTCGGTCATCAAATGGCCCCTACCACCAGCTGGCCTATAACTGTCCTTTCTTATACCCTGACCAGCCCTCATATCCCTGGGCTGGTTAGAATCATCGAACCTTATTCTCTCCCTGGTATGGAATAGCGGTTTCTCCTGCTGCGCAGATGTCTGCGTTGTGGTACTTCTGAAGTGCCACTCTGTCTTTCCCAATGGCGATACCATCGTCCATTAAAGCCATCCTACTGGATGACACTGATAGCATACTTTCGTTTGTCAGATTAGGCAGGTTTCTTGCCTGCTTGGCAGCTTTCCTACTGAACTTGTCTTGTCTGGCTGCCGAGGCATTGTTAGGCTTCGCTCAGCCAACATCAATGTATCAGGCATTGAAGGTTCATGCTTCAGCACTAGCATATGGAACGTGGCCATATTCACAGGCAAGGCATCATTACCTTGCCCTATATCTTCCATCTCCTGGGCTATAGCCTTCACATAATCCATGAAGGTTACCCATTCATACTCCTTCCAGCCTGGCGGGGGCTCACACCCCTGCAACCTATTGAGGAAAGTCATCTCATCATCCCAGTGGACATCCCAGTTGGACATCAACACTGCCCCCAACAAGTAGCATGTGAATTCCTCCCACTTTCCTTGTGAGAACCCTAATGGAGGTTCCACACCTTGTATCTGCATCCTTCTAAGGATGGATTGCGCCATTTTAAATGCGGTCCATTCCTGCTCCTTCCATTTAGCCTTCTCCCTCCTTCATTCCATGCATGTCAGTGTTGACATCCCTGTCATCATCAACTCCTCTGCTGGAACACCCATTTGGCCCTCCTCACCAGCCTCTGTTCCTGGACCCAGGGCAGGTACTACACCTCCCTGTTCTGGATGGTTGGTCCAGTCTGGATTCGACATCAATGTCACTGACGACTGTGCCATCAATGTGAGACTGTCCTCTGTACCCAGGCTAGCACGTGGATCCACTATTGGATGGGATGGAACAGCTGCAACCGTTCCTTCTAGTTGTGATGTGGTGTCCATCACTTGAGCTGTTTCTATTCCTGGTCTTGTCGATGTGGGGTTGTCTGGAGCGACAGATGTGCCAATGTGTCATTCCTTGCAGCTTTAGTTTTTCTGTTTCTATTATTAGTTTTGGTTGTGTAAGTCAAGCATGTTGCCATCACTTCAACTGCCTTAGAGATTCTATTTTAGAATCTTCACTTTTAGATTATTGGGTATTCCCAACAACACTAGAGAAAAGATTTATTCAAAAAAGTGTAAGAGTGTGGTAGGAGGGTGCTTAATACCTTCACACAAGAGAATACTAATCAGGTGTATTCTCGTGTACTGTAAGGTTACTATAAGACTTGGGATTCCGGGCATAGCCGACCTGGCTATATACCTAGTAATCCCCAGTACTAATAAGTGCAAACACTGCCCTATATGGCAGTGCGGCGTGCCCTCCTACACCGAGTTTCTGTGGCTGAACTCAGCCCATAGTTGGACTTGTCAGCACTGGTATAAATGAGGACAAGCCCAGGACAGGGGTCCTGAGCTCCATTCCAAAGGTTTGAGCCTTGTGAGAGTCCACTCTGGGACTCTCAGCTCTTCTCCATCTCTCTGGTGTCATTAGCTTGAGTTGTTGAGGTTGTTTTTGGTAGGTGGGAGGTTCTTGGGTCCCTCCCTCAGCTGTCATTTGTTGAGTAGTTGTAGTGGCCATCATCATCCTTGAACAGCCATCGTGTTGCATTGTTGTGTATGTAGTTGGTTCAATTTCCTAAAAAGGAAATTATCGAAAACTTGGTCCTAAAAGAAGTCTAGAAGGGCTGGGATGGCCCAATTGTAGAAGCGGCATATCCTACATAGCAGTAGAAGTGCTCTCTGAGCTACTGACTTTGTTGTAGAGTTGAGCTTACGAGTATACTACAGATGGTGGTGGTAAGAGGAAGACTCTCTTATTAGACATTGGAGCAATACATGGGGTTTATATACATATTCTACATGTGTATCTATGTATGCATATTTGTAGTATGTATATACAATGCATATGTCTCATAAGAGATAAAGTAATATCCTAGTATTGCATAATTGAGGAGTTTGGGAATATCCGATTTCAACACCCCCCCACAAGTTGTACTGCCGTTTTTGCATTCAACTTGGCTCAAAGGTTATTCTGAGTGAATTCCGAAATTTAAGAAAAGGTATGGCACCAAGGTTCTTTGTGAACATGTCAGCCGGATTTTCTTTTCCTTCTGAGAAGAAGACCTTGATGTCTTCTGATTTGATACAGTCGCGTACATAATGGTAGCGAATATCAATATGTCTTGTCCGTCGTTCTTGAACTGGATTGGATCTGATAAAAATCGATCCTTGGTTGTTGGCGCATATTGGTATGCCCTTCAATTTATATCCAAGTTCACCAAGTAAGGACTGTATCCACTTAATCTGATGTGAAGTGTCAGAAAGTGCCATATATTCAGCTTCTGTGGATGACAAAGCTACAGTTTTTTGTAGGCATGATTGCCAACAAATTATGCCACTGGCAAGTGTAGCGAAAAAGCCAGTTGTAGATTGGCGCTTGATCGTATCAGCAGCCCAATCAGAATCTGTGTAGCCAATAAGGCTCTCAGATTTCTGGCTGTCATAGACAATTGCATAATTTTGCGTTCTGACTAGGTAGCACATAATGTGCATTGCTTTGTCTAGATGTTCTTGGCTTGGATTAGCCGAGAACTGAGACATTTTGATCACAGCGTAAGCTATGTCTGGTCTCGTACCAAGCATCAGATACAATAGTGATCCGATCACAGCTTGGTATTTTTGGTGTAAGGTCGGGTTGACCATCGCATTATTTGCTGTGGGGCTATATCCTGCAGGCAATGGAGTTTGTGCAATTTTGGCATTTGTCATGCTAAAGCGATCAAGTATCTTCTTCAAGTACTTCCGCTGATCAAGCTTTATTTTGCTCACTTCTTTGGTAACATGGATACCAAGGAATTCAGTGACTTCGCCTGTGTCATGACATTCACAGTGCTCAAGGCACACTTTGTAGAGTGTGGTAGGAGGGTGCTTATAACCTTCACATGAGGGAATACTAATCAGGTGTATTCTCGTGTACTGCAAGGTATATGTAAGACTTGGGATTCCGGGCATAGCCATCCTGGCTATATACCTGGCAATCCCTGGTACTAATAAGTGCAAACACTGCCCTATATGGCAGTGCCCTCCTACATGCTTGTTTCTTTTTATCTACGAGAGATTTGTCTGTCCCCATAAACAGACCATCGTCAACGTAAACAAGGGCAATAACAATTCTGCCACATTTATCTTTGTAGATAAAAATGCCTGCATCTGCATAGGCACGATGAAACCCCTGAGTTTTCATGAATGCTTCAAGTTCTTTCCACCAGGCTGAAGCAGCTTGTTTAAGGCCGTATAGCGCTTTCTGGAGCGCCATAACTAGGTGTTCTTTGCCGGTTAGAACGAAGCCTTCAGGTTGTTTCATATATATTTCTTCGTTGAGTTTTCCATATAGGAAAGCTGCTTTGATGTCGAAACCTGTCATGTACATGCCTTCAAGAGCACTAAGCCCGAAAGCGATGCAAACAGTTTCATAGTGCATGACTGGTGAGAAAATCTCATCATAGTCAACCCCTTTGACATGTGAATAGCTTTTGGCTACAAGTCAGGCCCGTTTTCTCTCATCAGCTTTGATGAGGAAAACCCATTTATTAGATATGGCTTTACGGCCAGGTGGAAGCTCTACAAGTTTGTAGACTTTGAGGCAGTGAAGATCTGTGAGTTCTTTGTGACATGCCTTCAACCAATCCATTTTAAGTTGCGGTGATAGCAACTTCAGATTGCTGAATTTCATGTTGGAAGCATCGGCATCAATATTAGCTGGGCTGGTTGCTTTGTGAAGCAGGAAGCTAATCGCGCGATGTCTGCCTTCTTTCATATCTCTCGCAAGATGTGATTCCTGGTCATCTATATATTCAAGCTTGTCTTCTCCAGCATTGGATTCAGATGACTCTGAAGATGGTGGTGAATCCATCGTAAGATTAGGGGCGGTACTCCCCGGAGGATGATGTCGGTCATATGGATGGTAGTGATGGCGAATCCTACTTTCATCCAAGCCAACGTGCTTTTTCCAATACTGAGCTCTTTGAATATCTCTTTCTATGTCAGAGGGTACGTGATCCTCTCCATAGATGTTACCAGGACAGTTTGGGATGAACCTTTTTCGCTCAGATCGGTGAGGTGGCAATTGTTTCCACTTGGCCTGATCACTCCTTTGTGGTTCAAAGTCATCTTGACTAAGGGTGCATGGAGGTACCTGTGGCAAATCAGGTGGAACAGTGGCAGCATCCTCGTCAGGATTGCCTTGTTTGCTTTTGTTATCCCCGACATCAGGATCGGGTTGATCCGGTGATGGCGCAGAAGGGCGTTTAGCTGGTGGTAACAGTCGATCACATTGATTGTTATCATCACCGTCGTTGCTACTTCCGTCAGAATGGTTGTGTGGTACTTCTGGTAAGATGGGTGGTAACCCCCCAAGTTGTAAATTTGGAGGGGTTTGTGCACTCTTGCAGTGTGGGAATAAGATTTCGTTGAAGGTAGCGGTGGCTCCTAAGAACATTGCACCAGATCATCGCATAAATCTGAAACCTTTCACACCACTTTCAACACCAATATAGGTCATCAACTCTGACCGTGGTGCGAGCTTATTAGCTCTTTTCTCTTCCAGCAGGTATACATAAGCTCTGCATCCAAATACTCGTAATTGCGATATGTCAGGAAGCTCATCCCTGAGTTCCTGAACAGGAGTTCACCAGTTTAGGTGGGCAATTGGAGTCATATTGTGTAAGTGGACTGCGTGTTCGACACAAAATTCCCACCAGGATTGCAGTAAGCATGCAATAAAGCGCAATGCTTGTGCTTTTTCCATGATAGTTCTACTTTGGTTGCAGTTGTGACAAATGCGTTTTCATGTATTTTCTCGTGTACTTTACACTCCCACACAAGTATACATAGACTCCCACTGGACTCCATGTACT
>QMFE01006194.1:0-18255 GCA_003314665.1 Tricholoma sp. MG77 | reverse complement strand
CACAGACCAAGTCTGCCTTGGTCGTGGTGAACTGTGGAAACACAAGGCCCGGGCAATCACAAAGCGTGATATTATCGGTGAAATTAATTGTTTGAAAATGCTTGGTTTTCCCAGGTGTGGAAGAAACGCTGACTTTCTTTTCACCTAGAAGGGAATTTATCGTGCTCGACTTCCCAACATTAGGGTATCCGACCAAACCTACGACAAGTCTCGATGGTGGGTCACCAGACGAGTCAGAGAATTCTGCCAAAGGAAACGGATGTTGAAAGTTTAAATTTGGGGCGAAGAAAGAATTCGCTTACCAGATAAGTCTGGCGCCTTTTCCAGAAACAGATTCTCTAACTCTTGGACAGACAAAATTTTCGCTCTTGGATCCCCCGGGTCTTCTTCTTCAGCAGAGAAATAGCAATCTTCATGATCGGATACCATTGAATCGCCATCCGAGTCCTCTTCGGAACCTGCATCTTCTAGTGATATATGTAATTCATCGGGATGCCGCGGCGGACAACCCGGACCAGGTGACAAACCTTCAGCAGTGCCTTTTACAATTTCATCTCCCTCATCGACTACTTTCGCCTGTGAGTCGACTTCCTCCGGCAGCTGCAATTGTATTTCTATTTCAACCGTTTGTCGTCTCGCTTCTTGTAATGCGACTGCATTAGCAGCAGAATAAAAGGCGTAGTGAATGCCTTTGGAATCGAAATGATCTGCCCATAAACATCTGTGGATCGGAAATAAGCTCTACCACCGCCTTCGACAACCGACCTTACCTCTGTTTGGTCGTCAAAAGGTCAGCCTTGTTAATCAGCAACAGACTGGTCCTTTTTCCACTTCCAGTTCCCGCTTCACCCTCGACACCTTCAACATCTTGAACATATCTTTCCAGATCTTCACAGCGGAAACGTAATGGGTTGCGCGCATCGACGATTTGAACAACGATATGGGAGCGTTCAAGCACACGCCACAGTTGACGCCAGACCTCCAGATTCTTTTCGAATGGAGTAAGAAGCAACTTGTCTTCATCTTGAAGCCTAGAAGCATTAAGAATTAAATTTCTGCTATAAAAAAAGTTGGCTACATACGTAGCCAATCCCCGACGCCAGTCCAGGAAAGCTGCCTTCTCTTGCTTATCAAGTTCCAGCGGCGTCATAGATTTTGTCCACAGAGGTCTCCTTGGAACTCTTAGTCTTTTCTTGTTCTCGTCATGCTTCTTGACGGTGCTCTTTTCCTCTTGTTCGCTCAAGAGAAAGGGATTTTGAGTGGATCCGGCAACTCGTTGTATTATCTTAACATTCCTCCGTTCTTGGTGATGGAATTCAATAATTGTTACACACAGCACCAGATTGTATAATGACCTGCTGTGAAATCAGTCCCTGCCAATTGGGCAGTATTGAGGAATTCGTCTAAATCTCGTTCTTGTGTAACAGATTTCAGACGATCGCTGGAAGAGATGTCTGTAGCAAACTATACAGGCCATTAGTTATTTATGAGTACTAGCAGTCTGCACACTCTTACTAGGCCTGACGCTGGCGTTGTCCGAGTCCGGGCCTCTTTAACTTGTTTGTTAATGATAGCACGCCCCAGGCCACTATCCTTGGCTTTAGGTGGCTAAGTCAGAACAGTAACTGAGACAGAGGTGCCATTCAAGATTAAGAGTTAGGCTCACCATGATGGTATACCAGTTCAGGGGGAGTTTCAAGATGGACTCTCAGCTCTCTGTGACAGGCAATTACGTGATGGTATGACTCGGATGGTTTCCGCTGTTCACTGCACGATACGCTCCTTGTACAGAACTTATCTTCGTCAAGTAAACCGGCTACCCGTACTCTACCTTCGGTCGGTCTCCACTTGCCTTCTCAGATCACTTGACCAGATTTCTTTTCTAAGGCAGTTTTTTAGGATAAAGGCCTCGGATGATTTTCACGCCATCATGCGATCCGTTAATGAGAGTGTTCGTAACCATAAACTCAAGCGCATATCCCGGGTTCGATTTTCTGTAATAGTGTGATTGCTACTTGGTAACCAACTCATTGCGCTAGGATTTACGCAAGATCGAAGAAGCAAATTATGGGTCGAACAAGGCGTTCGCCCATATGTTGGATCTCGCATATGGCCGGAAAGGAAAGTTAAAGTGGGAAATAATGGAGGTTCGTCTGTGGTTTTCTCATCTGACACGGGCATGATGTTTGAGTCTCTATGTTTAAGCCGTTACTTTCCGATCCGAATACCCCAATTCCACCCCGAATTATTCGTTCAGTCGAGAATTCGCGTCCTCCGGTATACTCGCCGGAACTGAAGGCTCTTCTTACCTCTGGTCACTCTCGCACTACCAAGCCATTAACCCCGAAATCACTTGATTTCCCTCCAACTCTTCCCATCCGCGCCAGTCCAGTGTCAGATGATGCGCAACTTTTAGGCCCCTTGAGCAAGCGACGAGAGGTCAACATCCGCTGGCGTTACTTCGTAAACGAGTGGAAGAAGGTCTATCCACCGTTGCAAGTGGTTGCAAATGATCCGTCGCACGGGGTCCGCAACAGTGTCAATGATGCAGATCTTAAACGTGCAGGCATTCGAGGATTTGGAATGCAAGGCTGGGGAGTCTTCGAGAACATCTCGTCCATCGCAGGCCCGCTGCGCATGCCAAATGCTCTTACCAGAAAAACAAGACAGAATGCTAACACCGTTCACGAAGTCACTCAACCACGTCCAGCTCGACATCCCTCAAGATGGTTACGGCGACGATATCAGGAACTATTAGGGCGCTTGCCAGTTCTTACGTATTCTCGTTCTGAAACGACCTCTAAAGGCAGTTATTCTGTTTCGTTGTCGCGAAATGCGCTCGCACCCTCTCTATATCTGACAGCGGCACGATCGCCTGAATTGAAATCTGTAGATGACCGAGAGTGGCTGGCTTTGGCTCGTAAACATGGTAGTCGAGGGCCAGAGCATCTGGGGTAATGGATAATCCAACTAATTTACATTGTCCAACTCCATGCCATGCAAGTCTATTACATACATGCTATAATTACGGTCAGTGGCTTTTGCAACTCCAGAGTCACCTTCTCGGGGGTTAACTCCACATTGAAGTTTTAACATTGATAGATATTCGTCCAAGGTGAAGACGGCTTGTTGTCGAATAGCCTGCAGCATATCCTGAAATATGCAGATTATCAGTGCGTGTACCTCTTACAGGAATTCACAACGCACCTGTGGTGCCATGAAAAAGAGACGGTAATACTGTTTCGCGCGCTCGAAATTTGTGTCCTCTTGATCGTTTGTCAGCGTCTTGATGCTTTGTTGAAGAGCCAATATATTCCGCATAATTTTCTTGATGCCAAAGGCAGTTGGCAGAACTAGATGTCGCGCATTCGATATCAACAATTGTTCCATCAGATGACCAAGTCCCACAAAAATGAAACTTGGATCACAGTACATCAGTTTTCTGATAAGATAGAACAAGCGACACATACTCTCGTTCCTTCTTTGGGAGGCTGGTGGAAAATATACTGTCACAATGTACAAGTTCTCCATTAAGGTCGACAATATGTGAATCCGGTTCCCCAGCTTCACCATCAATGGCGTAATTTCCCTACTCGTCCTCAGTTAATGAAATAGACCGTGAATTAAGTTAAAAATCTTACGTGTCGCATCGAGGAATTCAGATAGAACATTGTCCTGCACCGAACGTCGATCCGTATGGTATCCAGAATAAGGCCAGAGAGCTGGTCGTAGGTCTTCAGGAGAGCTTGGAATCGACTATGTGATATGTAAAGATAAGAATACACATATCATTTGGTATGTAGTAAACTGACAGAGCCATCTCTCGGGACAGAGGGAGTCTCAGATTATCCTCTGACGAGGGTATTGTGATATATGGCGTGTAAGGCGTCGCGCCGGAGAGTGGCTCAAGATTTTGCGGCGACATTGGTGAGAGGGATTCCTCCGGCCTAGCTTTGAGAGCGTTAAGCTCTGCAGTAAACCATGACTATAATCATAAATTTAGAATGTAGATCAACAAGCAGACAGCTTGTAAACCTTACAACGCTATGGTAGAGACTGGCCAGAGAAGCAAGGTTGCGGACTGATGGAATAAGTTCCGTTTGCGATATTGCTTTTCGGCCAAGGAGTTCCAGCTCAAGATTGGTCTCTTGATGGCAAAGTTTCTGCTGCACAGATGGGTCCGTATCCTATTGCAATATTAGTAGAATAACTACAAAATATCGCTTACTTACAGATGATAAAAGCTCCGATAAGCAAGTATGAAGCTCGGATCGTTGAGCCCATTGTGCAGCAAGGGCTAACTGAGGCTCAAGTTTCGACTCTTCCGTGTTCTTCAACGAAACGAGGTCTTGAAATCGATCACTGCACCGTTGGTAAAATTGAATGATGACACCAAGAATCAGCCGGGAGTAATTCTCTCGGTGGAATGGGCTGGTGAGCAGCATGGTACATAATGAATTTACCAATGCCATAAGCTGTGTGCTTGCCTGGAGATACAATGAAAAACCGGATTGAATGTACGTCAAAAGCACTACCTTTACCAAGGGCTCCGAGGAAAGGCGAATGGATAATGGGTCGGACTGGAAGGCTTCCGGACCTGGCACGCATTACATTCACTGTCCATGGTAGATTATGGATAACGTACCAGATACGGCATCATGGAAAAGATCAGAGACCTTTTCCTCTAGTTGTGGAAGATATATTTTTAAGACGAACTCGTCTAGGACAGCACTTGTCGTCCGTGCAGATTCTACACCAAACGGGAGTACCTCGGTAATGCGCTCCAGAAAGGCCAGGGTTGGCTGAAACAGGACGCTGACATGGAAGGCATCGGGTCGTAGAAGCAGCCGATGGTGTTGATCTGCTCCCAGGATACGATCATCGGCTCCGACGCCTGTTAATGTGGCGTGTAGCGCATCGCCGGAGGCTCCGGCTACAAGCCCAGGCATCGTATCATTGAGGACCCGTGTCAACCCATCTTCGTGGGCTCTAAGAGCCTTGGTTGCAAGTTTCATATCCGTGTCAGCAAAGCGGAAGACCGCCTAAAGAGCGTGTGAGCCTGCGCATCGATGTAGAACTTAAACAAGTCTTACCTTGCCTTTGTCCCGAGCGTATCTTCCCTCGCGTAAAATCTCGTTGATCGATGAGATGGGGTTCCTACCCGTTATAGAACCTTGTTGCTCGTCCGTAAGATAATCATGGATGAGAGTACGGACCTATAAACCTTCAATATTGACATTAGAGCAAGGGGCGATGGGACTGACCTCCATCTGCACCGAATGCCACAATTCGGCGAGTGGGAAAAGAGAGCTCGGTTTTGTCCCGGAAGAGTCCTTGAAGTCCCGCCTCTAGCAAAAGTGACATGTTTTCTCGACCAATCACGAAGAACAGTGGAAAGCTTACGGATCCTACTCGGCTTGTAACTTCGTACACGACCCGAAGACCCTCGGCAACGGCATGTAGTTTTGAATACAGTGTCCAAAAGAGATCCTTCAAAATTTCATGATCAACTCGTTTCGTTGATGATTCCAGAGCGGCGAGTCTCAAGCAAGAGGCATTCAGGGTAGGACCCCCTGTTATCGTGTTCCCTTGTCTAATTGATGGGTCGGTGGACGAAAAATAGTAAACGCCCTCCGATCTTCCCATAGCACTGTTGAGGGCAAACATCGATCCTCGTCGGCCATATTCAGCCCGCTCTTCAACTTCGTCCAGGGTCGTTTCCACAAGGGTGAACACTTCGTTTGGCAGTCTTTGTGCCACTGTGTCAAGTGCATTACCTAGTCTACCAAGAACAGCCAGCGATTCAATGAGGGTCTCCATGTAGGAGAACGAATCAACTTCAGGGTTAAGGGGGACTGCATTGGTCGGGACCGTGGGTGTAACATTGGGTGGCTGACTACTGTTGCGGAAGCCTAAGTCACTCAAATCATGTGGGGGGTCATTGGGCCGGGTTGCCAGATCGTTGAGGAACCGTGTTTGGCGAGTTTGGCGGGAGGCTGCAGAAGTTGGTGATGGCTCCGAGGCTGGGAACGGCTTTGAGCTCCCTTCATCAAATTCCACCTTTGGAACTGATCTGTCGTTAGCATTAGAAGCCCCGAAAGACGTTGAATTGGCTCACACGTTTGTTGATTAGGAACGTAAGCTGACCAACGCGCATCACACCAAAAGGATTTGAGATAGAGATGATTCTGAAGCTCGTCGATGAGGATATCTCGTAAAGCCTATGACCAATTTAAGTAAAATAATCAAGGATGCTTCAGAACAAGAGGACAAACTGTTTCCTGGCCATTCAAGTAGCTCCGCAAATCTGCAACGGCCCCGATTTCGAGCATATCCGCACTATTGATCATCTTCAAACTTCGTACAAGAAGCACAGCAGCTTGCAACAGTCTTTTTTCAGACATAAGCGTTTCCAACAGGTCTGGCACAGATTTTAAGTGGTCGCTACAGTAAGATATCAAAAATCAAACAGCGGAAAAGGCTTTGGAAGAGCCTACATCTGATCCAGGAGGCGTAGCATTTCTTCTAGGGTCTGACCTCTGGACCAGAGCTGTACGAGGTCGGCTCGCTTATTACCTAGTGCATCCTTGGCTTCGAGAATAGATGCCCGTGCGGCATTTATCTGTGATTGCGTTTCCCCCAAGTGGGACAGGAGTGCAGCCTGATGTGGCAGAGAGGCAGCAAAAGCTTGATAGTGTTCTAATTTCTCCATGTGGTAAGTATTCTATTAGTAACTGAAAGCAGTAGCTGCATGGAGGGACGAACGCACTATCGACGGATCCTTTTAACACCTTGCTGAGCATATCCTCTGTTCTTTGGAAGGAACCCATATCTTTCCCCAGGGAGGAAGCGTCCAATAATTGAAGGGCCAAGTCAACATTGTTAAACTAGAATTCAAGGAGAGTGTCAATCATTCTGAGGAGTGATGAGAACCGTTAATCCCACATCTGGATCGATAACGAAGTCCCATTCATCTCTGACTTGATCTAAAACAGCTAATAAAGTAGTCAACACATAGGAAACGACTATGTAATTCAGTGACAACAATACTAGATTACGATGCTCACCATCGATATCGCCAGTTCGAGCTTTACCGTTGATTCGTCTGCCAGGAACCTTGTCGCGTATCCTTTGTTGCCTAGCCTTCTCCGCCTGCAAATCATTCTGCCGTTCTATTTCGTATTCCCTGTCCTCGCTCTCATTCGTCATAGCTCGCCGCCGTGAACCAGCTGATTGGAATGCAGACATAGCCGAAATCAAGGAAGCAGGGGTGGTCTGTCCACTGTCATCAGAAGATACACTTTGGAGTCGTTGAGGCTTTTGTCGTGATTTTGAGGGTGTGCTTGGATTGGTGGTAGAACCACCCCATTGCCTCTGTGTTGAGGAAACATCGGATTGCATAGTACTGACACTGTCTCTATAAGAAGCAGACGGATGATCAGAACCCGAGTAGTCTGACATGCGACTTCTCAGCTCCGATCGCTGTGGACGCAAAGGACCAGCAGAAGTAGGATTTGGCGGAGCAGTTCGAGGGGAATTTGCTCTAAAAGTATCACTAGTCGGAGTTATGGGCTGGTCAGGCTGACGCGAAATCTGGAGAGGCCTTGTGGCAGACGTGCCGGGGGGAGAAAAGGGAGACGGAACGGAGATGCTGATACCATTTGTGCGTGAAGGTGAACGACGGCGACTAGAAAACAGACTTGGTGTTCGAGACATAAGTATGTAGTCAACCAAACGACCTCCGAGCACTTATCAATTACATAATTACGTAATTTTCTATAAAATTCAGATTTCTTCTCCGACTTGCTGCACTCACTTTCTTTGTCGCGTCTACAAAGCGCGTCTGGATGGAGCTGTTCTCAGGCCCCGATGCGCTCTTCACTCCAGAAAAGTCTCTGCCTCCTCAGACTGAGCCTCCCACTTCTTCACTAGAGTCATCATCCTCCAATCCACGCGGTTTTGTTGTCGAGCTGCCTGTACTCACACCCGCCCAGAAAAATTCCTACAAACTGGTTTCAGATACCTCTCTCAAGTCCAGAAACCAATTAAAAGTAGATGAAGTAATCGGTGAATATACTGTAGGCGGCATATTGTATTACTTTGCACGTTATGAAGGAGGCATTGCTCATAAGGTTGTTTTTATCGCTGTCATATTTAATATCAGTGTTCTGACGCGTTTAGCAGTATCCTTCACAATCATTTATGCAGGACTTTGGCGGTCTTGTTGACCAATTTAGTGCGCAGTTTACTAATCCGACTCTGGTTGGTGCTTATTCAACATCACAGAACGCAAGAAAGCCGAGGAAAGTTTACCACCATTTGACCCCTCTGCGAATTATGTTCATCCCCTTTCTCGGATCACGGTGACCCTCAACATCAGTAAACGTTACGGTGCAACTGCCAGTGTTTCTTCTGCTCGCAGCATGTCTTCCTTCGGTTTGGAGGTAGTCCCGGACTCTGAAGAGGAGGACGAACCCCAGGAGCACGATGATGATAGCGCAGCCGACGACGACGATAACGACCGCGAATATGACGAAACCGACATGCTGGCAGCTCCACGGAGAAGTGAAAGGTCAACAAAGTCCAAGCATGTCCTTCCCTTCAGTCCGAAGAAGACCAGGTCTAGGCGGATTTTAATTATCGACTCCGATCAAGAACACTCGGATATTGATGAATCCGATCGTCGTCCCATTCGGCGCTCAACTCGATCAAAGAAAGGAGTCAAAGTCAATCTCGATGCGGAAACATACTCGGTTGATCAGGAATCTGAGGGTGAAACTAGTGACGATTATGATTCTCGCAAGCTATCGCGACTTCAGAGCAAAAAACGCAAGAAGGTTGTTCGCCCCAAAGCCGCCCGACCTACGTATGGCCATTTTCGTAACGTTGCTGACCTTGATTACGACTATTCTGACGATGAAAACATGCCCATCGGAGAACATCGTGATATATGCGAGAAATGTCATCAGGGTCCTGGTCACAACCTGATTGAGGCACTAGCAAAAAAATCCAAGGGTAAAGGCAAGAAGAAGAGAAAGACCCCAGATGACGAATTTGAAGATTCTAACGACGAGGAAGAAAGGCTTACTGCGCTCGGCGGTTGGGTTCGATGGTGGGTTACGGTTTGCATTGATGCGTCTCACTGACATTCTTTTGTGTAGCCTCAAATGTCCTGTTGTTGCTCATTGGCGTTGTCTGGCAAGCACTCAGCGAGATGAGATTCTCAAAGCTGCTAGAGATATCGACCGAAAGGAATGGGAGCGTTCGCAGATAGCAACGGAGGCGAAGGGCATTGGAGCCACGGGCGAGGCGCCAGGCAAACGTCCTGGCCTGAATATAAATCAGACAACTGAGTTCATCTGTGGTATGAGTTTAAAGACTTTTATATTCTCTTATTACTTAGACTAACGTTCCCATCATGTATAGGCGGATGCATGAAAGGAGGAGTGTGCATGGGGTGCATGGAGATTGCCATCGAACCAGATGCTGTTAATTTCAAGCGCACAGAAGATAAGGTTTCCAGCGAGAACCAGACTGGTGATGTTACAATGTCAGACCGTGTTCAGGATACCTCCATCAAGCCGAATCCAGTGGACGAGAGCACAACCATAGCTCTTCAGTCAGACGAAGTCCTTCTTTTCCGGTGTTTCACTTGCAAGCGTATTGCGCACTACGAACATTTGCCTATACCTCCAACTCTACCTTCTGATGGTGATCTAAATGCTATAGTCGAATATTACGCTCAGACATGGCTGTGTGCCGATTGTTTGTCGTACAGAGACGGCGTCGACAAAATAATCGCTTGGCGCGCGTATCCTCCGAATGCTGTCGAACCGCCACGTTCACCTGATGAACTTCCAAATTACAAGAGCCCCCTACCGAGGGAGTACCTCGTCAAATGGTTGGACAGGAGCTACAGGCGTCTACAATGGGTGCCGCATATGTGGCTCGTCTCAACCCACCAGGCGAAATTGAAGAACTTTTTAACAGGGGGTTCGAAGGTAGAATTACTTCAAGCCATAGAAGACAGAGACGACGACGACGTTTCTGCTCCAGTTTTCGAGATCGGCGATGATTCAAGGGCATCTTCTGCCAAGCCCGGGACCGCGACTCCATTTTCACCATTAGAAGCGAACCCTGACGCTGAACGACGAATTCCCTCCACCTGGAAGACAATTGATCGTGTCCTTGATGTCCATCTATGGCATCCCACAGAGGGGCACACCAAGCCCAAGGCTGGTACCCGAAAAGGCAAAAAGAAAGTCAAAGTCGTTGTGAGTGACAATGATACGGATGAGGTTGATGAGAGCATAGAAAGTAAACGTGTACTGGCATTTGAGTGCGGTGAACAGCCCGACGTAGATCTCATGGAATCGATTTCAGACTGGGAAGATAGGACAGGGGAGACCTTCACCTTGGAGAATATCTCATTGGTTGTCTGGGCATTCATTAAATGGACTGACCTTGGCTACGACGAAGGTATGTACCACCAAAGCATATTGTGTTCTAATATTGATCCGCACTGAAGCTACTTGGGATTCCCCACCACGGCCTGGGGAAGTGGGTTATAAATCATTCCAGAAGGCCATGGAACGATTTATCTTGTCCCGCAAAGTTATAGTCCGTAAGGATTGGTACAAGAGGTTTGATAAACGGGCAAAAGAGGGATCACGAAAATATCTGTTGAAGGATGCCTCACAGCTGAATCTGGGCCAACGTCCAGATCTCAAGCTTATGCCGTTTCAGGTATGTATGCAATCGTTTAGTTTGAAGCCTGTATAACTTTAAATATTAGGTTGACGGATTTAATTGGCTCTTCCACAATTGGTGGATACACCAGCACTGCATCCTTGCTGATGAGATGGGCCTGGTATGTTGCTCGATGTCAGACTCTTTTCCCTGAACATTCATCACTCAAATAGGGAAAAACCGTACAACTAGCTACTTTCCTCGGTCACATTGTTGACAAAATGGGCGCTTTCCCGGCTCTTGTTGTCGTTCCGAATTCGACCATTACGAACTGGGTACGAGAATTCGAGCGTTGGGCCCCAAATCTCCGTGTAGTGCCTTTCTATGGCGAAGCAAAGGCACGAGATGTGATCAAGAGTTTCGAGTTGAATCATGACACTAAGCATCGTGACGAAACGGGCGCGAAGTATCATGTGCTGATTACAACCTATGAGTCTTTGCTAAACCTGAAAGATTTCACTCCTGTGTTCAAGAAACAGCCACGCTGGGAGGTTAGCATTAACTTGATATTCATCTGTGTCGTTCGCTGACATTCATCTTTAGGTTGTGGTTATCGATGAAGGCCAACGATGTAAGCTGCAATCTCCAGCCCATGTACAATTGTTGATTCAACCCTCCGATCAGTGAAAAGTGATACCAGTCTTCTTTTCAAGAGATTGAATGAACTCAATAGTATACATCGAATAATCATGACGGGGGTAAGGAACGACCTAGGTACTTTCGTGTTATATTTTGCTCAATTATTCCCGCTGCAGACGCCCCTGAACAATAACATTCGAGAACTTTTCAATCTCATGAATTTTCTAGACCCCGAAGAGTGGAATGATTTGGAAGCTCTAGAAAAGGAGCACGAAGAACTGACCGAAGACCTTGTGAAGCAGCTGCATAACCGACTGCGACCATACTTTTTACGTCGCCTCAAAAGTGAGGTGCTCCAGCTACCTCCAAAGGTACGTTTTTTCTAGGCACCGCTACTTGTTGTGTACCTTGCCTACAACTCCTTGCAGAACGAGGTCATTGTACCTCTGTCCATGGCGCCTCTGCAGAAACAAGTTTATCGGTCCATCTTAAGTAGGTGTCTTAGTGTCTTAGTAACAACGGTTAACTCATGCTGACTATATAGGTCACAACGTCGACCTTATCAATGGTTTAACGCAACCGTCAGGCTCCAAGGTTAACGGTACAGTCACCAAAGGAGGAATCAATAATGTCCTCATGCAATTGCGCAAGTGCGTGAGGCCAAGTGCGTGTCTTGCCTTCTCTAACTTAGCTGTAGATGTCTGCAACATCCATACCTTTACGCCGAAGACATAGAACCCCGCGGACTGCCTGACCAAGAGGCCCATGAGAAACTCATTGACGGTAGTACAAAGCTGCGTCTATTAAAGTCATTGCTTCCCAAGCTCAAGGCTCGAGGACATCGTGTCCTTCTCTTCAGTCAGGTGCATTGTTATCCTTCTCAATATTCCATAAGTTTACCTCTGCATCTCAGTTCGTCATTGCTTTGAACATCGTCGAAGATTTCTTGTCCGGAGAAGGACTCAAGTACCTCCGCTTGGTACGCTTATTCATGCCTAAAATATTTTCCCGCCGCTTATAGTATGTTAAGGACGGAAGCACCAAGGGTTCGGAAAGGCAAAAGGGCATGGATGAATTTAACAAACCTGGTTCAGATGTGTTCATCTATCTGTTGACCACTCGCGCGGGCGTATGTTTCACCGTCTATATTGTTATCTTCCACGTGCTGATTTCGTTTTCTAGGGCGTAGGCATCAACCTTTTCGTACGGACCTCTGCTTTACAAGACCTGCATGAAATGAATTAGTTTATAGAGTGCAGACACAGTCATAATATTTGACCCTGATTTCAATCCTCACCAGGTTCGTTGTTGGTGACGTCTCTCTGTAGATGAGGTGTTTATATGCTCTCCCTCCACAGGATTTGCAAGTCAGTATTCAATTCATCCGGTATGTCCGGTGCTAAATCCTTTTGTAAAGGCCATTGCGCGGGCATACAGATTTGGACAACAGAAAACTTGCCTTGTTTTCAAGCTCATGGTGAAGGACTCTGCCGAAGGCAAGTCGACAATACCTGTTCTTGTTGTATAGTGCTTATGATCCCATTTCTAGAACGTATTGTTCAAGTAGGAAAGAAGAAGCTAGTGCTGGACCACCTTATTGTCCAAAAAATGGACGATGAAGAGTCGGGGGGCGAAAATATCCAATCAATTTTGACCTTTGGTGCACAGGCGCTTTTTGATGCAGATAATAGCTCACGCGATATCATCTGTGAGTTGCTTGCTTGTCATCACAGAGCATCACTCAATTTTTTGATTTAAGACACGGACAATGATATAGACAAGTTAATTGAAAAGACGGAAAAAGAAGGAGAGCAAGAGGAACAAACTAAGGAGGGTGCATTGACATTCTCGTTTGCAAAGATCTGGGAAGCCGACAAAGACTCTTTGGTCGAGGTTGAAGATCAGGATCAAGACGATTCTTGGGCACAGACGCTTGAGAAAATTACGGCCGAGCGGGAGAAAATGCAGCGTCAAGAAATTGCGCTCTCGGGACGTGGAGTTCGTCGTCGCGCAGCTATTGCCAAGGTACGTGCAATTCTGCTCTTTGGTATCTCCGTTACTGAGTCTTGCGACTGATTTAGCCAAATGCTTACGTGGATGGAACGCCTGTAAAACCAAAGACATTATCAATGTCGTCCTCGAGATCAGGCGCTTCGAATGGTTCGGCATTTTCTGACGTAGAATCCGATAATGGGAGTGATACTACAAGCGGAGAACCCGAAGACGGATCATTCGCACCACCACATAGTAAAACGAAGGCTAAACCCACTCCCCCTCGTTCACTTGAGCATAGTAGTCGATCAGGCAACTCTTCCGTCCCGAATGGAGCTCGACGTGACCCTCAATTCTGTGGCCTGTGTGCGACGAGACATGGTCCCGGCCACTGTTTCATGACCGATAGATCCGAACACCTTGCTGAATTTCGGGAGATGCTGCTGCTGCATGCTGATGATGAGCCCTGGGAGCAAAGGGTAATATGCACCTGCCTTTCCTTCAGTTGTCTTATTTTTCCTTTTCCTCGTCTTATAGAAGGCCGCTATTGACATTATCGATACAACGCTGATGAACCGGGGCCACACTCACCTTGTTGAAGGTCAACCTCTTTTTTTGGTGGCAAAGAAACCGAATCAGCCAGTCAATGCCACTGCTTCAGCAAATCTAGCGAAACGAGCAAACGAGGTGTTGAGATCTGACCATCCGGTTGCTCCAGAGGCAGTCCAGAACTCGACAGGCGTCTCCGTCTCGCCTCAGCCTCCGCCATCCGATGTACGCCCCATAGGAATGACCCAACCCGTTGCAGGTCCATCAAAGCGGCCCGCATCTCCTTTGTCTGACCGGGAACCAAAGAAGATGAAGCCTATTCCCTCAACGCGGCCCTGTCTAGTCTGCGGGCAGCCACCCCACCCTATCAAACGCTGTCCCGTGGTGTTAGAGGGGCCTCAAAGGTGGGTGCCATCTCTAATTTTATGGAAATTATCTCAAATATTCCTTCTGAAAGTATTTTGAAACAAATCAAACGACTAGATAGAAACACCGATATTGGATCTGTTGCTATAGTGGATGAACTGCAAAAAATACTCTCAGGGCAAGTGCAGAAGTCGAATGGATAAGGTGCAGGATCTTCATATCCAGATGACACTATCTGAACTAGAGCTGTGGTGCTCCTAATCATTTACATAACGCTCGTACCGCAGTTGTGGTATTTTAAGTATTCTGTCAGTAAGTACATACCCTAAATGTATACTAACCAATATTGTAAATACGGTAGCCTAAATTCCCACGTTGCTCAACGACCCGCCATTGCTGTTTCTTGCGATGAGTTTGTCTACTTATGTATACCACCCAAACCTCCAGTTCCTCCTTTACATCTCTCAAGCGCGGCCGCGACGAGAAGCGATTTCCTCCCTTGCCTAAACTTACGAGCGAACTCATTCTTCAGGTTTACACACACATCTCACTTCGGCGACTGTCTGACAAGGGACCCGAGGAATACGGAGACAACGAACGACTCATTGAATTGGGAAAAGCGGTTTTAGATGCCTTGATAACGTATGTTTTATTCAATAAACGGCCAATGTTGAAGGTGGCAGAAATATGCGTGGGTCTTTGCTTGCTATTTTCCAATAATCCTGGATTCGAACAAGTATTTCTGAATAGTATCATCGAAATCAATCACTCTCGGACGAAAACATACAAGAGTGGGTGACGACATATGGAATGAGACAGCGACTACGTTGCCATCCCGATCTTTTCCCAACCCTCAATACTTCGAAGGTAGTTTCTTCCGTGATCCGCTTGTTCGATCGCCGTAACTGTCCGCCAGGAAGCTCGTTCTATCTTTTACTCTTACGTTGGTGGTATCTACGTTGAACATGGACTTGACACTGTCCAGCAATGGATAACTGAACTATTGGGAGGAGATGAAGGTTTTGCTGAATCGTCAAAGCCCGCCCCTCGTCAACGTCTGGAGACGCCACCCCCGAAGAAAGTCAAAAGTGAAGAGATTTCTCCTCCGACCATCTTTGTTGGGATGCAACCACCTCGATCACCACCACCTCCAAAGTTCACACATTCACCGCCTCCTCATCAGATACCACCGATGTTTCCTAATCCTCTGGCTCCAGCACAGCCCAGTCTACCATTCTTGCCATTATTCAATCAAACGGCAGCTCAGCGGCGGGTTACAGTAGATTATCCTGCCGAGTTCATCGGGCCGCCGCACGCAGGTAGATGGACGGTGCGATGTATTGGTAAGTGTTTTTTTTTTCCCTTCAAGGAGGTCCGGAACTATTTATAACTTGAATTTGCAGTCAACGGAATTCAGAAGGGGATAGGTTCAGGGAGCAATAAGCAGGTTGCCAAGGAGGAGGCAGCGAGACAAGCGTATTATGCCATGGGATGGACTTGATAGGATATATATTACTAGACGGGTACTTCAAGTTTTACTGTATGTCGTCGGTATTATCAGATGAGCGTTTGTAAAAAGCGTCAAATATGCTGACAGATCCCGAATCACGTGAACAGCAAAATAGCTACTCGCCAACGCTGCCGACAACGGTGTGCAAAGTGTTAGACTGTCTTGTGCTCGTTGTTTGTGACGACTCGTAGCATTTGCAGCCTAGGCTGGAATGGCCACTCATCATGTCACAAACTTGAACTCCTCAATAGTCCCTACTACTTTCAGTCAACATAATCATATTGATCTTACGGTCGACGAGGACGACACAGCGGATGATCTGAATCCGTTCCAAAGAGCGGCGAAACGAGCTCGTACAGAGTCTTCGTTTTTACAACCTCGCCCACAAATTAACCTGAACCCGTTGTCTTACCCATCTTATCAACCTCAATCCGTCTCTTTCATAAACTCTCGTCCATCTCCATCCAATACTCCCCCTCACCAATCTCTGTATCGTCCAGCTTTCATTCCTCCTCCTTTTCCTCCCCCGCGTCCATCACTCCCTTCACTTTCAAGACATCCATCATTCTCCGCCCCTTCTTCCCAGAGTTCCTCATCTGGTTCAAGTCATGTAATAGACCTCACAGGATCCCCGTCACCCCCTCCCATGACGAACACCCCACTAACTTCCTCACTACCTCCAGAGCTTTCACCTAAAACCCCAGTTTGCATCGGTCAACTGACCGTTACTGCCCTCGTACTTTATCCTGTTCAATATATCATCCCTCGGAATCTTAATGGCGAAGCTGAGTGGGCACCAGTTAGGCTACAGCACGAACATAATCCTCTCAAACACGATTCGGAGACCATACACATTCAAGTACCACATACAAGAACTCCGAACGGTGACATTATCACCGGCGAGGCTTTTGGGGTTGTTGAGCAGAAGGTGGCGACTTCGTTGGGCCCTATGCTTGGCAAGGGTCTGATTCGGCTTGATGCAAAAGTGCGAAAGGGGCCACCAAATGTACTTTTTTTTCTCTCCCACATCTACTGTTATGGTGGATATTCATGCTTATTTCCCAGCATCCAATCCTTTCCCTTCAAATGCTCGTTTACACTCCGAAAGGGAACATACCTGTGGTTGGTGACTATCTCCACCAGTGCGGCCTTCTTCTGGATCATCCTTCGGCGCCATATGATATTCACCGGCTCGCCAACTATCATTATCACAATCCCCATAACCCACCTCCCGGAGGCTTCAATCAAGCAGTATTTACGTCCAACAGGCTTGGCCAAGGTTCCCCCTTTAATAATACGCGCTGGAGCACCCCTGCAATGACTGGAAAGAGTGTTGAAGTTCAGAGGAGCCAAGTGGATGAGTTGTTCAAGAGTTTGAAGGATGGCGATGAACTAGCCGAAACTGAACCTAGTCAGTCGTATTATTTCATCACAGAGCTCTATGGACTTATGTATGGTCTTTTCAGGTTCTGACGTTGCGACCCAGCTCTATCCCCATCAGAAAAAAGCCCTCACATTTTTACTAGAACGTGAACGCGAGAACCTCGGCCCTGATGGCATATTTTCCTCCTTGTGGCAAATGCGCCAAAATCCACTATCTCACAAAAAGTCATGGTTTCATATCGTGACACAGAAGGAAGTTTTTGAAGAGCCACAAGAAGCCAAAGGTGCAATCTTGGCCGATGATGTACGCTGTGTTTACTGAATGAGATCAGATTTATCTAATCAAACTTTGTTAATAGATGGGGCTTGGCAAGACCATCGCCTGCGTGTCTCTCATTGCTGCAACACTCAATTCAGCCCAAATATTTGCTTCCTCTCTCCAGGGTATTCCCTCTCCGCCTCCCTCGAGCGCTGATTCTTTAGACGCTTCTCACTTTGCTGGAAGTGTATGGGGTATGCCCACGCCAGAAGGTAGCACGTCCCAGAAGGCTAAGGCCAAGGCTGCAAGAACACATGAAAAGTTGGAGGCAGTGTATATCCGGGCTTCTCGAATCAAAGCGTGTAGTCGGGCCACTCTCATAGTTTGTCCACTTTCTACTGTCTCTAATTGGGAAGACCAATTCCGCGAACACTGGAGAGGAGAAGTGTCTGTATTTGGTGGAAGTGGAGGAACATGTCTACAACCTATGGCATCCCAGTCTCTTTCTCTGTCGAGCCTATCGTTCAATTCAGCGGATACTCAGCCTGAGGTCAAACCTACCCGAGTTCGTCAAGGCACTCCCCTTAGGGTCTACGTCTACCATGGCAATGCTCGTCGGCCCGATCCTGCGTTTCTAGCGGACTTTGATGCAGTCATAACGACTTATGCCACTCTTGCATCTGAGTTCTCCAAACAAAACAGAAGTGCTACGAGTGCTGATGATGAAGAAGACGATTGTAATAGCAGTGAAGGCGCGGGGGGTGTGGACATCGACGAGCATGGGAATCAAGTTTTGCGATTGCCGAAAACTAAGAAAGGAGGTCTTAAGAGGAAGAAACCAAGTGCTATTACGAGCAACGGCACCCCG
>QMFE01006181.1:0-15441 GCA_003314665.1 Tricholoma sp. MG77 | reverse complement strand
GGAGCACCAGTAAGTATGTTACTTGGATCTAAACATTTGTACTACTAAACTTCTTGGCATTCCCAACTATTTTCCCTGCAGGCTCCTTGCAAACTTGAAGTAATTATGAATACTAGTGCAGACGTCTTTGGCATCTAAAGCGTTACAATGTCGCGCCAGAAAGCATCGGTCTTCCATTCATCGTTGTGCGTGGGGACGCTCCAGAGGTGCTGCGTCCGTCCAGGGGCAAGTCCCTTTTCTTCAAGGTCCAGATCATAGAAGGTCTAGCATCTAGTAGCCATCGCCAGTAGAATCCTCCATCCGAAAGACATAATATAGGCAGAGACGGGGCTAATCTGTGTCAATGTGCCAGTGAACCGCCGATTTCACTTGAAGCCTTTGATTACAGAAAGCCATCGTCGTCACGTCGGGAATGGGCGAAGGCCAGAATCGTCGTCGTGATCCCGTCCATCATCTAGAATAATCTACTTCCAGTTTCCCTCCTGAGGACATGTCTGACGTGGAGGTACGATCGGAGGATTGACTTTGATGCACACGACACTCGCGCGTTACACGGCGGCCAATAACTTTAAGCTTCTTCATAAAGCGTTTGAAGAATCTTGGACGTTGCGTTATCTCTGGCTGTACATTGCTCTTCTCGGCCATCTCTGGCCAATGGTCCTCGTCCGCTGTCTTTGCATCCCCGCCAGCAGCTTCCGTATAAACACCTTTTCTGAATCGCAATGATGTCCAACAAAATTCTGGATATGGATCCTTATTTTCACAGTAATCATACGATTCCCCGGGGACGATAGGCTTGAAGTTATCAAAATCAACATATAAGAACTGCGGTACCGGGATCCAGTCATCTGGGATTGGCACGGCATGTTTGGCGATGAAATGCCAGTTACTGAAGGAAGAATACATTGAGTAAGTGATACACATTAGGGGGAGCAGCTGAGATAAGATTACATGTTCGAAAAATAGGGGTGGGACTCCATGCCGTACCCACTCCGAAGGCGTTTGAAGGGAAGCTTCCTGAGCATCTGTGGTTAGTGTGGGTGGTAAGCCATGATCGTAAGAAAAACACACAAACGTACTTTCCGCAGAAAATCCTCCGCGTCGTGCTCCACCTCGCCCTCATAGATTTCAAGCTTGTTATACAAGACTTTTTCCTTTACAACCCGGGAATCATCTGAATACCATGGCGGCTGGTAGTAAATCCATTAGTGTAAAATATGACGGACATGGAAGCAAAGACTTACTCTTCCGGTAAGCATATGGAAAAGCGTCACCGCGGCAGCCCAGAAGTCTACGCCGAAGGCATAAGGATGACCAACTATTATTTCCGGTGCCATGTACACTGGTGTGCCGCAGTACCCTTTCGCCACAAATTTCAGCTGGCACGGAGCGCGAAACAGCGTGTTCGGGGAGGGTACATCTGTGCGAAGGAACGGCCAATATGGTTGAAAAGTGCGTTCGCCTAGCGACGGCACCTGATGGAAGTCCTTAACAAAACCGAAGTCGCCGAGTACGATATGCCCCTTTCGCGAAATGAGGATATTTGCGGGTTTGATATCGCGGTGGATGATCCCGCAGCAGTGGAGAAATTTGATGGCAATTATCTGGTTGTGGAGTATTGTGAGTAATTGAGGGTATGGAGGGAATGGGACTGACAATTTCGGCCAAGTAGAATTGAGCTCTAGCTGGCTGGAGTTTGCCTTCTCGCAACACATCTTGGAGAGTAGATGGATGCATCTCCTGATCATCCATTCGGTTGATCAACTGTCACCAAACAAAATCCCAAACACGTACCATTGCAAAGTAGAAATTTTGAGAATCAGACCAACTAGCATGTAGACTGACGAACCAAGGCTCCCCGTTAAGGAGGCTGAGAGTATTTTGTTCTGCAAGCAGTGACCGAATCTGCTTTTCTTTTTTCCTGTCCTTTGAAACTACCTTCAAGGCCATACATTGTTCTGTAATTCTGTCACGTGCACAGTACACGGTGCCCTGTGCGCCCTTGTCAATGGAACGGAGTACCTTGAAGTCCTCCAAACAGAAGATACGGGAATTTACAAGAGTGCTGTTGGAAGAGCAGGATGACGATGGAGAGAGAGCAGCACGTGCATGGTGGGTGTGAGTTGCTCCTGCGTGCGACAATTGGGAAGCAGCGCACTGTTCGTTATTGAATTCAGAAGCCGGCGATGCGGAAGACAGAAAACAACTTACAGGATGCCGACTACTGGAATGCCAAATAAGATTGGGTTCAAGGTAGGCGTTGTTTACATGGCGAAGACTGGTGGTGTTCGCCACTGGAATAGTAGGGGCTTTCAGTTCGGTGTGCTGTGAATAGCACGATTAACCGCTTGGATATATATAAATTAGAAATCCAAAAGTTTGATCTTACGTTCGATTCGTTTCCGTCCATCAGGTTTATCATCGTCATTTTGGACAGGCAGAACGACAGTAGGTTGTTAGGAGTTGAATTTGAAGAATTGGTGGACGCCCTTTATAATCCCACACGAAAAAGGAGTAGGGCCAGGTGTCTAGACCTTGGACTCAGATGCTCGATCGTTGATCACCTCCAGAGGAGACTTAAATAAAGAGGAGGCATAAATGATCCGGCAGCGGGCACACTTCGCTTTCCTCGGGCAAAGCCTCCTAGAAGATGCAAGAACTTGAGTAACAAATCAGAACGGCTCGGATTCCTTCTGAGCAGAATATCTATATATAAAAACGCAACCATTGGCACAAGTAGATGCAAATGCGTTCAAGTTCACGCCGTTGGAGAGCCAATAAGTGTAGTTCGTAGTAAAAAGACTAGACATCGGACTCTTGGACTTCCCATGGAACTTGAATTTTTGAAAGCTTGCCAGCGTGACGGTCACGCGGATTAGAACTTAATAATAGAAGACATGTGACACGAAAGATCGAAGTTGAATTATACTAGCTTGTCATTCTCATTCAAGTTGTCAAGTTGCGAATTCGAATGAACATCGAATAAACTGACGGCGCGTTCGCCGTTCAGAAGTGTCTCACAAGAACACATACCCACTATCACCTATGGACCGTTTACCCGCAGAAATTTGGGCGCAGATTTTCGATCTAGCAGCTGATGAGGATGTAATCTTTCAGTATGGACTTCCCATTACAATGGCGGAATCGGCATGGTACAAGAATGGAATAGACCAATGGGCGCTGCGCTCTCCAGCGGAAGCGCTGAACCTTGTGCAGAGAAGGAGCTACAAGACCAAGAAGGTGTGTTATATTTGGTAGAGCCCCCAACGCCTTGAGGAGAGATATTCTTCGTTTGTTGTTTCAGCTGCAGAGGACCCTATGTGTCTTAGTTTGGTTTCGAAAAGAACCGAGGACTACGTGAACTGATGTGTTCTGCCAGGCAATAATATCAACATGCAAGTCATGGCGCAAAATAGGCTCTGAACTTCTCTTTCGGTGCCTCTTCTTCAACGACCCAAAGAAACTTGTTTCTTTGTGTCAGACATTAAATGCCTCCGGTTCCATAGGAAGTACTGTTTCGTCCTCTCTTGGCTGGTGGACGAAGCGTATTCACCTTACTCGGTACCACGCCCTTCCCAGCCTAAATGTAACCATGCAAGATTTAGACAATGCACTTATGTCCGTCATTCGACTTTGTCCCAACCTCGAAATATTTATTGTCGAGTGGCCCATGGGGAACACTTTTGGACCGGTGGTAGATACACTTGCCGCTTATGCAGGTAAATCTCTCCGAACTGTTCACTGGAATGTTTCCCGCGAGGCTGCATCCAAAGTTATCTGGGCTCTTGACTCTCTTCCTCATCTCCTTGCCGCACATATCCATTTCGAGACTGCCGCTGAGGATGAAGAGACTGTCCAATTGGGGTCTGCGTCTAATCTTACCCTAACTCTTCCTCATCTCCAACAACTTTCCCTTCGAGGCCATTTCCAGGAATTTCTGGAACAAGCTACAGGGTGGTCCCTCCCAGGTCTCAGGAGCTTTTCATTCGACTGCGGCAACAACCGTATCGATCAGCCAGACACTATGGCCTTCCTCACCCGCCACGGCGCGAAGCTTATAATCCTCGATCTCAGCTGCATACCCGCGCTCGACGTGCCACGCATCCTCGATCTGTGCCCGTTGCTTACCACGTTCAGTTTCAACGCTGATTGGCGCGTCCAGCAACCAGGCGAAGAGGTGCCAGTACCGACCACCAGCAACACTGTGGCTTTCACCAATCAGACTATGAGCTTGCTCGTTCACCACCCACATCCGAACATCACGTCTATCGGGCTTCATGGCCTCATGTACGCTTTCGGAGTTGGCTACGCGGCCGACTATGCCACGCAGGAACCGCTTCAGGCGCATGTCATACGGCGCTCAAATGACCTGAACATTGCTGCACTCAATAAGATCAACTTCCCGAAGCTGCAGCGTGTACGAGCACTGAGCCGGGCTATGTTGCAGGACTTGAATGAGGAGGATGGACCTTCAGAAGGGGATGGCGGTGTGGAACGGTATGATAGCTGGTGGTCTATGCTCAGCGGGTCTGGGATCCGCCTGGAAGATTGTACCGGAGCACTGCTTGGTACTCTACCTGAGGATGAACACGAAGAAGAATCTGAGGAGGAAAAATCTGAGGAGGAAGCGTCTGATGAGGACGAGGATAGTGAGGAAGAAGTTAAATGGGGATTTCACATACCTCCGATGCCGGTGGAGGGAGGCGCACACTTGAGCGAGTTAAGGCAACTGTTGGAGGAGTGTAGGCTCATGGCTGAGGAAAGGGAGGAATCCATGTTTGCACCGATGTTTACCCCAGGAGGTATGGCTGGCATGATGGCCATGGGGTCGCGTTGACGAGTCTTTATTTCTCCATATGTAAGTGAGGAGACGCCTGCGATGAATCCAGTTGATTTGCACCATCAGATATGATTTCACAACATTACGAATGACAGTTCATGCAACATGCCACGAAACCGCTGTGTCAAACTAGTCGAAGTAGACTTCACATAGGAGACAGGATACACACCATCGTCAAGGGCAAGCTGATGTGAATCTTCAATCTAAAATGTTGAGTACATTTGATGATATTCACTCGGTCTATTTTCCGCGTGATTACCTAGCAAGAAAGCCTGAAGGTGCAGCATTCTGCATCTGTAACGTTGATGCATTCGATTTGTGAGGGGCATCATTGCGGCAAAAATGTATCCTGGTCGCCGATCACAACAGGAAACTGACATCCTAGATGGTGGCGTGACATCACTTTGAGTTCAGGTGCTTTACTGACCTGGCGTCAGTCAACTCATAGAGCAAGTTGAGTGCACACCCTGTCGATGAGGCCAACGGGCATGTGAATGTTAAAGGGGCTTGTGATTAGGAATACTGGTAATCAATCAATCACGGTGACGGGTTACTGTGTGAGGGCGAGGACACTAGTATTGTCAAATGTAAAGCCTACCATACTGGAATCAGCAATATCTAGAGGGATCATTCATGCAGCGAGAAAGTCGATTGGTAGGTCACGCCAGGGCACGTCAGCCATCGGCGGACCTTACCCCGCAGTTTCCCCGCAAATCCAAACCCGGCTTGATTCGGTCCCATTTCCCGCATTTCCCAGCATATAAACTTGGCGCCAGCATTGCTGTGTCGCACGAACTTCCCATTCTTACACCTCCTTCCAATATCGCTTACCCATTCGCATCTCCGTCAATCATGACTGAAACAGCTCCTTCCGAGTCTGCGACTGTTGAGATCAACGACGCCATCTTCTGCGAGAAACACTTCAAGGAAGTTGTAAGTTAGCACCTGAGGGAGATCGGCCTCTAATATAAACTGCAACTGATGATCTTTCAGTGCAATGATTGCGTATTTGACGGGAGAGAAGAGAACGATGGTTTCTATGGGGTATACTAGTGTACCTTCTTCGCCTTGCGGGCGTCTGACCGCGTTCCCCAAGTTTGACACGATAGACCGAGACCCCATCCAACCACCAGCTGTAACACAGAATAAGGAAGGAGTATATCAGTGCAAGAAGCATGGCTCAAGCGGTGCGTCTATGTCGACCTTGGCATGTTGACCAGTGATATCATGAAATTATCTCGTGGTCATGATCACAGGTTGCAACCAATGTTTCGGTTGGAAGAAACAGATAACCAGAGCACGTACAGCTGCGAAAAAAGCTGGGAAGAAATAGAGCGATGATTATTTTGATATAATCTACGTATGTATTTTTACATAAAGAGGGGAATGAACTGTAGGTAATGCGGAAGACGCTGTTGAACTGCAGTGGGAGGAAGTCGTTGCTGTAAGCGGAACGCAATTTCAAATACGGTTCTTCTTACCAGCATCCAAGTCTGCCCCTGTCTGCCCTCTATCTAGTCATCAGCAACTAGACTGTCGATAATAAAGGATGTCCGAATCCGCTCAGCGGTGCGGGTGGTGTGTACGTGGATCTGGCACACACAAGTGTACTCGATGCCGGGATGCCTCGCCTCCCACATTGTATTGTAGCGCAGATTGTCAGAAACAGGTGCTCTCCGGTTCTGTTCTGCTTTTTCACCCCTCAGTTTGGTTTATGATATTGATAACAGGATTGGACTTTTCATAAGGAATATTGTGGAAAGTCAGTCTCATGAATCAGAGCAGACTTCACTCCATTAAACATGCCTTGATCGCAGAACTGCCTACACATTTGAACTTACCCTTCTTGGCTCCTCCAATCCAGTCATTAAACGCACCTTCGATCTCCCCTCCTGGTTCACCTTCCGACAACTGCACTATTCTATCCAATATGCCATGGGGCCTTGGCAATGCTGCCATTTACACAACTTCAACTTTGCTCCGCCGTCGCCTCAACTTAGAACAAGGCTATCTCCGCTGACAGAAGTGCTCAAGATCGGTCCAAAGGACTTACATGATGACGAGCCAGATTTTTCTTCGATGTTTATGTCGAGGACGCAAATTACACCACCCCGCAAGGAGTTCGAGGAAAATTTGTTGTTGAAAGATGTTTTCGGTATGGAAGGGAGGTTGAGGAATATCGTTGCTCCAAATGGGGTAGTGTTTCCTTTGTACTACGTCTATGACTTTGGGGTGAGTTTGAATTTCTCTTGTGGTATTCGGCTGATTCTTGGATGATTTAGGATCATTGGGAGCATGAACTTATATTCAAGGGAGCTAAACCTGCTCGGGCTGCTAGACCACTTTTCAGTGCAGCTACTGGTCCGTAATCAAACTACGCATCGGCCCACTTACTTCGATTTGATGTTTGGTTTTGTAGGCTGTGGTCCCGTCGAAGATTCAGGCGCAATCCCGGGTTGGGAGAAAGTAAAAAGTGCTTTCAGGGCGCAGAACCCAACTAGAAGCCAACACGAGCGGCAGCAGTGGGCCAGGGAAGTTTCGGGCCTTGGTGATGAATTTGATCCTTTCAGGGAGCCAGATGTAATCCAGATGAACTACGAGGGGCGGTGGGAGAACCATGTCGAGCACTTTATGAGGATGTCAGGAGAGGATGTTCCAGAGTGGGATGCCGAGGAAGATGATGATCCACTGGCATTTTGAGGCCTGTTACGTCCTAGTCGATGTATATTTCTTGAGAAGTTGGAGACGTTACTCAAAACTTTGATTGCAATTGAACTTATTGAAGGACAGGTCGTATCATCTGTTCGCCTTGGTCGATGTTGCATCAGAACCCGGACTCATGCCGCCTCTTTGTTGCAACTTCGGAAATCATCTTCTATGTACTAGTCTGGAGAGAAGCGGATTTCCTGAGGCAAGCTGTATTCAACACTCATGTGAAGTTGCACAACAAAGCCTTGCAAAACCCCGCACGGGCCCGGGATTCTGAGGTCGAAACGCGTTATGATGACCCGCCCGATTTTGAAGGCAATTATTAAATCGTTCGAGATTATGCACGGTTACGGGTGGCTACGAATGTCAGAGCTGCAGCTTTTCTGGGCGAGTAGGCCTTCATCAACCCTTCGGCCAGGTCTAGTTCCATACGCTTTCCATTCGACGATCGCGGGCGAACACAAAAATTGTGTCTCTCTCGCTCTCGTTATTGAGAAATAAGCTACAAGCACCAGAGAATAATTACCCACTAACCAGAAATGGCTGACGCATCGCAGGGTCGGTGCGGTAACTGTGGCTGCAGTACCGCAGAAGAGTTTCGCTGAGGTATAAGTACCTCGAGTATACCTGCATATCGTTGTTTTGAGCAATTACAAGTTGCCCATTTTGTCTGAGATGACTGATCCAGAGTTATCCAACCATCTAATTAGTTGACGAGTTAAGATTTTGGGAGGATCTATCCGATAACTCTTAGCAAGAGTGCGCTGTACGATGTCGGCAGCCGCCTTAGAAAATTCAAGGTAAAGAAAATCGCGCTTCATCACTTAGTATCCCGGACACCTGCCGAGCGATATCAACAACGTGAGACGAGATTGAAACGAGATTGGGCCAAAGTCGCATCATACGGCCTGTAACAAAACCCAGTGTGAGTAGTCAACAGAACAGGGCCACGCGGCCTGTTCCCATTTAATGGTAGCTGCCCACAAGAGATCCTCAATCAAAGTGGGGAGGTGTACGACATGTTGCAACAAGAGCTGATCATGGAGATGTTTATCGAAATCCGCTGGAGGACGAGTGCTCGCAACCCCATCTTCCGTACCGGTCAAAGGTCGGGGACACCAGTTCAGGATGTCTTGGAGCTCTTCGTGTGTGTCACTCTTTTGCTCGAGGAACCACCAGCTGTTTCGGATCTGGGCGAGCGCTGAGAACATGGAGTTGTTGGTCTGTGTGATGGCCAACAACGTGCGCTGAATGGAGGACAAGCAGCGGACATATTGTGCGGCCAATTGGAGATCCCTACGACGGATCCAAATGTCCAAATATGTAGATCAGAGAAGCCTTGCCATTTTCGTTGGCCACTTGACAACCAGATAAATGAAGGAAGTACAGTATCCAGGCCAGCACAGTCCGTGAAGTATGATCGGAGGCGAGCCAGTGCAGGAAACGGTGTAAACACATTCTGAATGGGTATGTTTCAAGAGCTGTAAAATTCCCGGTGAACGCCGCGTGTTGTTTAGAACACGGGAATGTTACATATCATATGTTGCATTCCGCTGACGTCCAGGAGGTGATTCCAAACCTCGAGAGCAGTGGCACAAGTTCTGGCACGTGGAAGAAGGAAATTGAACAAAGGATTTGGCGATATCGATTTAGGGTGAATATCGGACTTTAAGTTGAAATCCTTATCAGTTCGTAATCGAACACCAATACATACCTGCCGCTCTTGGCGGTCTATGTCAAAGGCAGGGTTGGTAATATCTCCCGCTTGTTGGAAGGCGAAGAAACAAACTCGACAGAGGGGGGCATCAACCTCCGAATGACCGACTCATCAACTGGCAGGACTAAGCAGAACCTTTCTGGGTGTATTCTTACCACGTTGCATAGAAAGGATTTGGTCCCGAGGCCAATCTGGAAAACAAGCGAACAAGGTTAGATCCTGTTAGATCTCTCAATCCGAATATCACGAGTCAGTGACTAGTCATCATGATAAGTACCGTACTAGGCTTCGAAAGTATCTAAAAATGCCGAGCCTCTAAAAAATAAGAAATTCACCAGAATTCACCTAGCTATACACTGGCAGTATCTTCCAGATATCTTCAGCTAGTGCACTCGAGGCAACGAAAATAGACCCTCGCATCCGAGGGCCCGACTTGACTGTTTTTCATATCATTAAGCGAGCGATTACTTATGGTGCCAAGCGATTACATGTACTCTTGGTCCGCCTTCTCCGCAACCTAAGTATCTCGTAAGTTGACTTTGCTGTTAAATTTTAAGAGCGCAAGTGAGAATAATTCAAGAATGATCAGGATAGTGATATTTATATAACTGGCCATTACAAACAGGGGCAAAGAGCCTGAGGTTCGACAATATTTGAATGATGTTCAGGTTATCACTGCCAGACAACCACATTCTCCACCCCTCTCTGCCTCCACCCATTCTTTCGCCTTCTACCATAGTAACAAGCCAAACAAGTAACCCTTTATACCACTAACAAATCTTTGAAAGTCTCTTTATCTTACTAGCCGAGACATTGATAAGCCATCTTCGCCGGAATTTCTCTGGACATCCTGCATCGCTTGTAATGTATGGGAATGGCTATGGCTCATCACCCAGGACGATGGGTTCTGCGAAGGCGACATCCCCGGCGCTTCTAGAATGGGATTGGGACGTCGAGCATACAGACCGTGAACTTGAACGGAAAGCTGATGCTGCCTTGCACGGCACAACTCCTTTTCAAGTCGACAGAAGGGTCTTAAAGGATGTCGTTCGTGAGAACATGGGCGTTGATGTTGGCAGAATAACTTTCTTAAGCTCAGGTGCCTTTTATATATGATACCTTGTACATTGCTAATACACGATCCGGAACATAGGAACATTCCATAAAGTGGTTTCTCAAGCACAGATACCTCCAACATACACTGATAATTAAGTTACAGGCTTATCTCGTCACTCTTGTCGATCATTCCGAGCTCGTGGCAGGCGTCGCTCGGCGTTTTATGCCGCGGCTGAAAACAGAGTCTGAGGTAGCCACCATGCATTATCTCCGCGAAAACACGAGCATTCCAGTCCCAACCGTCTATCACTACGATTCTAACCCTTACAACCGCCTAGGAGGAGAGTATATATTGATGTCCAAGGTTCGTCTCAGGCATATCAGGGATGTCAATCAACTTCCAACTTTCTTGTTTGCAATTCAGGCACCTGGTGTATCGCTAGCAAGCGTCTTCCATTCGCTGGGTTACAGTGACCTGGTTAAACTGCTAGAAAATCTTGCTGGGATGATTCTTCCATTGTTTGGACACCGGTTCTCGGCTGTCGGCTCGCTCTACTTTGGACCCAACCCCAACAAGCCAATTCCGTCATCGGCTGCTACCCCCAAAGCCGTTCAGCTTCATTACACAGCGTTCCCATTCTCCCCAACGCTGGGCTTGTCGATGATGACGCCGAAAGCCAATGCCAAACTATCACATGATAGACATCGCGAGTATCATGTTGGCCCTATCATCTCTTGGCCTTTCTTCGGCACACACAGGGGAGAGTTAATGCATCCTCACGAACTGAACCGTGGCCCATGGTTATCTTCCTGCTCCTACTTTACTTCTTGTGCTGAACGAGAAATTTCCGGTGTCATTCGGGAGAACGAAGGCAGGTCAGCGCCGCACCGGCTTCATCTCGATCCAGACGAGATATTGTCATCAAGGCACCACTGTACGAGGGCTGTTCCCGGCGATGAAAGTGACGAGAGCGATGAGTGGGACTTAGAGGAAAGCGAAGATGAATGGGAGGGCCCGGGGGATGCGATGTATCGCGATTATAGGCGAATGCAACGGAGCACATTTCTTGTGGCACATTTGTCTCAACGAGAGGAACAGGTACGGAAGGAGATGGCCAGGTGGACCAGCTTAATGGAACGACTCAAAAAGCTGACAGTTGGCGACGCTGACGAACAGTTCGGTCTAGACTGCCATGATCTCAGTCTTGAGAATATCTTTGTCGATGAAGAAGACAATTCGAAGATAGTAAGTTAATCTTCCTTATTCAAAGCCGTCTCGCCCCTGAGCTTCTCATTGCAGACATGCGTCATTGACTGGGAATCCACAACCACTCGCCCACTCTGGCAGTGTGCACACCTCCCTGCTTTCGTCCAAACTAGCCCCTTCATCGGTCGGCTCTTCCGTGACGCCGTAGCTAGGCTAGTTAAAACGGCTGAGTCATCGGCGCCCACCCCGACGAGACATGGGCACGAGCTCGACATTGCTGCCCTTGCTTGTGAGTGGCTTTTCTACGAGGGCACCGGCCAAAGGCTGCGCATGGCGCACCGGTTTGTTGAGTGGGATGGGTGGGAAGAGGGTCTGATTGATACGATACTTGGTCCAGAAGATGACGAGGACCGGTGGCTGTCGAAGGACCACGATACGGACGGAGAGGATGATGGGTTCCACGGGGCTGTTAATAGTCCACCTGTAGCGGAATTCAGCTCTCTTTCCTTCTCAAACGGGACAAGGGATGTTAATGTCGGTTCTCGTACTAATATTGGAATGGCTATCCTCCAAGCTCCTATGACGAGGCGCCAGCCATCCTCGAAACTACCTCTCCCGATTGCGCAGGAGAAGCAGAAAGAGCAGATGCTCAACACGACTGGCGACTATTGTGGTGGACGAGGTGGGGAGCTTGGACGGAGACTCGAGGCGTGGTTGACGGTTAATGGGATCGAGAACGGACAGGTGCACTCACCATTGATGGCGAGGTGGGACAGAGATCATGAACCGTACATCGGGGACCATCTGGAGACCGTCGCGGAATGATCAGGGCAGGTACCAGAATTGAGGTCCCTGTGCCTTATGAAGGATGGATATTTCTTGGCTGCGTTCGCTTATCTTACGGAATGGGTTAACCTGTGAGCAGATTGGTCTGATACAATCGATATTATTGATGGGTCGTTATTCATAAGAGGATGTAGGAAATTTTGGCCCCTGACGGCGTGTCTCAGTTGGACACCAGACAAGATCCACTCCTAGGAACGGAGTTGGAGAAGAAAAGGGAAATATCATGATGTTCTAATCATCGTAGCGTCTTCAATTGTATCATTTACATGTCAATACAGGTTCGTCAGCAATTGGGTCAATAGATTGCAATGCCCTGTGGTTGCTCGGTGTTCCTCCTTTCCACGGTGGATTTGTCCTCCCTCCTAATATGTCACATCCGTTCTAGGATTAGTACAAATTTGAGATAGTGAGACTTCCACATGGCCTTACAGTGAGGGTACGGTCTAGAGCTTCATGTGAATTTCATTTCTCTCAGGTATTGACTGTAAAAGTTTCCTCTGATAGTGCTCTCAAACTGACTAGGTTGGCCCGAAGTCCTGGCCAACCTACCAACATGGTCTGCTCCCATGTGGCGTTCGATGACCTGAAATGAAATTTCAAATCGATCTAACTCGGGCATTTGCCTGTTGCCAGTTGTGCCACTCTCACGACGCAATTCGCCTCGCTATCACCCCCTGCTCCATCTATCGCTTTACGAAGTATTTCGTGTTCATTGGGCTATCCGATACCTCTGTCACGGTGTCAATGCGTTCAAGTTAGGTTCAAGTTTAGGCTCACGCACGTCACGGATGCTGATCGAGTCTCTCGATGTCTGACGTCACCTAAAAGGCACAAAGTAAGCGTCATGCTCGATGAAGTCGCGTTATCGACTTCACGATAATTATTATGGAAGCCGCCAGGATCGAATTCAAGTTGCGCCATTACAATATACATGCAAGCTAAACTTGTAATCATGGCGCGGTGACGTTGGCGATTTGCGAGGGAAAGGAACGAAGGCTCGGAAGAGTCGGAGAGAAAGGGGCCATTACCATAGTAACGACAGCGGCTTTCCATCCCCCAGCCGCCTTCCAAACTTGCTCACAATAGCATACGGCCAACGTGAAAAGTTGTTGGGGCCGCACTGGCAGTTTCGATCAGGCATCAAAGGTACTTCAATCACTCTCGGAATACCAGCAACTTGAAATCACCTTGTCATTATAATGCATGAGTATTGACCAATAGACAGGCTCACATTACGTGTTGATGCGAGACACAAGTCAACTATCTGTATTTGTTTAATTTCCAGCTGGTATTAATTCCTCCGCTTCAAGTATGGTACGAATAGTGTCCAAAAAATCGGAAAAGACATAAGTGGAGTTCGCAAAATCAACACCACTTCATAGAATGACACAAGTTAATAATTAAGAAAATTCCGTGCCATATTCAAGAACTCAAACATATCAGAGCCGAGTCGACTCGGAGTCGTCGGCCTAATTTTTTGCACCTGGAGATGTCAGCGCAGTGTGCAAGTGCATCTCTTGGTCCACCTTGCTGAGTCCTCAGACCAATGTCTTGTACCATACGTGATCTATTCGGGCAGAAGGGTTATAGTAAGGTATGAATATGAAATACGAATAAGTAATAACGGCGGACTAGTAGGTGAACGAAGTTTTTGATGTACATGTAAGATTTGAAAAAGCTGCAAACTTGAATAACATAGCAACAATAAAAATAAGAGAGTTCGCCCACGGAAAGTAATTCATTACCGCTTTGATCATATAATGTTAAACCTTCGGCTTCCCGACAAATACCGTTCCTTGGCTCTTTAAGGCGGCTTCGATAACCTTCATGCTTTCCAGGACCTTTTCTTCCTCTAGTCGCCTGCCGACAACTTGAACGCCTAGGGGCAATCCATGCATGCTCTCGGCGTCATATACTGAGTATGCTCCCTTTGCAACAGCATTCATAGAAGTGTACTGGGCGGATGAGAAGAAGTCTTCTTGGAGATAATCGATGTCCTTGTCCACAAAGTCGACTGGTAGGACGCCGGCTGTATAATCGAGCTATGAAGACGATTGTAAGCGGATCAGCGGCAAGGAAGTAAGCCGCTCGTTCTTACCAGACTGAAGATACAAGTATACCCCGCGCTCATAAGCGTGGCCTTCTCTGACTCTCCGTGCTTGAATGCCGGCAATGCGTGTGGGACAGTCAGAATGAAATCCAGACCGCTCTCGTCCCACTGCTTGTGCCAAGCGGCTCGATAATGCTCTCTCTGTGCGGTAAGTTCGCGGACCTCGACCACGGACTTGGGATACATGATATCGAGGAGCTCGGCTGAAAGTGGGTCGCTTGTACGTGAAAAGTAAGCGAGGATTCTCTTGATAAAACGGGGGAGGGAGAGGAGGTCAAAAATAGATGAGGAGGCTTTGCTGAGGGTCTCGGACGGAGTCAAAAAGCTACGAAACTGCCGACCTATTCATACTACACCGTCAGTAGAGTAAGGCCGGATTCCAAATAGATGCTAACCTCCGTCGGAGAAAAGTAGCTGGTAGGCAATCTTCAAGCCTTCGAAAACGTTCGGGGGATTGCTGCATGCACGAATGTCAAGCAAAGTCACGCTCAGCACTCCCAGACATACAACTCAACCACTTCGTGGCCCTGCTTGCGAAGAGCAGTAGCAACCATCATGAGAGCCCGTTTGCAAGCCGGCGATGGGGGGATCGATCCTAAGATATGGTTCAACAGGGCCAACTTATTGTAGTAGATTAACTCACCGTCTTCCATCATGATCCCCCACTTCATCTTCCGACCTTCTTCTTGAAGATTAATTGGCTGCCAGGGCAGAGGAATACACTACGACTATTTTATCAGCCAGTTTTGACAGACCATGCTGGCACTTACGGTATGATCATATTGCCAAGGCTTCGCCAACACAACACGCTGCCAAAACTCCTCCAAATCTGCCAAACTACCAGCCATAGGTGCTGTTACGATTTGCATACCTTCTAAACCCTCCAACGAAGACACCGCACCCCACGTCGGGAACCTCCCAACACTTCCCTTTAGACTCCATATTCCACAGAAATG
>QMFE01006180.1:0-16220 GCA_003314665.1 Tricholoma sp. MG77 | reverse complement strand
GACTCGCATATATATATCAGAGCTGAGTCCAGATTTTATTTCACTTCCACTCTTACCATCCCACACTCTCAATGATCACTGACATACCTGACGCAAACACCTCCTCTCATGGATGGTACTTGGGATGGATTTCATTCCTCTTCCTTCTGTGGCTTATAGTAGCCATCGGCTCCGTAACTACGTGGATTGTACTAGCCCGCCGACCATCATCACCAGCATTTCGCTATGTCGAACATGGCGAACCACCCAACTTCGCTGACTTGGAACTGGTCAGAGTACATCGCCGAACGTCCCCAACAACAACCATCCAGTTACCGCCTGACGCCTATTTGAGGCCCAGTGATACATTTCCCGACCTCGACAACTCACGACCCCCACCACTCGAGATCAACCATCCCCACCAAATGAGGTTCATGGAGCGATGCCTGTGGTCCTAAACGACGTTTCTGTGTCGGGCCTTAGGGGGAGCGATTGTCATGGACATGCCTCCTGAGGTACATGGGCCGAGGTGAGGGTAAGGCATTTGGCGCCTTGTATATACATATCCTTTTTTGTTTTGAGTTGAGATCGCAACGAGGGCGTTGCTACTTGGAGGGGGGGAACATGTAGCCGTGGTGGCAGCACCCACAGCAGAGTCCAGAGTCAAAGCCCGGCAACTTCCTTAGTGATCACGTGACCTCGTAGATAGACATGCGCGTGTGTAGATAGAGAATCATCTTTGCTTGTCCGTGCCCGCAACGTCTCGCGTCTAGTAGTAGACGCGAGCATTCCGTGAGCAGCCCCGTCTAGTAGTAGACGGTGCTAGAGTTTGCCGTCTCCAACGCTCCCATGGCAAGTTATCGTGCTTTGGGTCCAATCTTACGTCGGCATTGACGTAGTCTTGTAACCCTGGCACTTCCGTCCAGTAGTCATGCTCGTAATATCTAGATAGCGCATCCGCTACCTTATTCAAGGTACCTTTGATGTACCTTATATCAAAGTCGAATCTGGCGAGGTAGTCCATCCACCTCGTCTGTCAGCTAGAAAGGTGCGATTGCGTCTTAAAGAACTCTAAGGCCTTGTGATCCGTAACCACATGGATATGGTACCCCAATAATTTGTCCTCCCATTTAAGGAGGGCTTCCAATATCGCGAGTGTCTCTTGCTCGAACACTCAGTAATGACGTTGGGCATCAGTAAACTTCTTGGACATGAAACCCGCCGGCTGGCAGGTCTGCCAAGTTTCTCCCTGACCATACATGGCCACCTGATACAGCTAGTATCATACATGAAGTGCTGTCAATTGACTGTTAGTACTATGCATCAGGGAGGTCAATCTACCAACCTTCCTAATAAGGTAATTATTAGTAAGTCAAAGGCCATCACAAAATAAATGTTTAGAGCAGGAATTGAACCCTCAACCTCTAGACTATTGATCACATGACCTTATTAAACATGCACTCTAACCACCTGAGCCACCTGTCTGTTCCTATACATATATTTTTAAGTCATTATATTAACCAGGATACCCGCGGTATGCCAAGGCCACCGCTCAGGGACTTGTACACCTTCCACTTGTAACTAAGTTTTGGATTATCTGCATCAAGGGACTCCATCTTGACTGCAATCCCTTCACCGGTGAGGACATTGTTTGCATAGTACACTTCACCTATGCAAAGAGGTGTAGTCTGTGGGCGGAGTGCTAGAGGTATAAGAAGCAAAGGAACTCACCAAAGGACCCTGAACCGATCTTCTTTCTCAGCCTATACTTTCCACAGACTCTGAACACACCAGGAGGCAGATCCCCCATCTGTCACAAGTCAGTGTTATCGAGCGAGCTGTGAGACAGACTAGCTAACCTCAACACCCGCATTTTTACCCTAGATCAGTGAGAATGATACTTACGATGAGTCCTCAAACAACAAGAAAAGTATTGGCGACCCTCTTAACACCACGGCGATGTGGTTCAACGTTGATTTAGATTTCAACCACTGCATTCGGACATGCTTACATAAATAGGAGGGAAGATCTGATTTCTGATCAGTATATATACAAGTACAAGGTGTTACGGTATTTGTGGTTAATAGTAGCCAATCGTACACATTATTTGAATTTCAGCATTTGTGTGAGCCTTGAAAAAGTTAGGGAGGGCATAAGGGGGGAGAAGCGCATGGTCAAACTGTGTCCCCATCTTCGATCTCTATGATGATCCTGTCCATCGCATTCTCTCGCATCAAATCCCCGCTCGCAGCCATTAAATTAGCAAGTAAGTCCACATTGGTGTCCATGGCAAGCTCAGATTCTGCGGTGAGAAGATCAGCGGTGAAATCAATGGATGAGCTGTTGAAGGTATGTTTCAACATTTGAAGCACCTCCATTAACACTGGGCTGATCCGGTTGCGTTGAGCGGTGTCAGTTTCGGCACTTGAGGAAAAAGCCCGTTCACAAGGAACAGATGAGGCCTGGATGGGAAGGTAGTCCATCGCTATGGCAAAAATTGTTGGATACTGCTCTCGGCGAAGCTAATAATGCCGTGACATTGAGTCAGCTAGTTAACATGCAACAATAGACCACTTACACCCCAATATGAAAGAAGATCCTGGTCAATGGACGTCCGCTTTGAGTGATCATAGGAGGTGAATTCTTCTTCAACGGACTATCCTTCCACGCTGGTCTCATGCCAGTTCATGTCATTCTCATCATTGACATTCAGCCGGGAGGGCAGGCCAAGGTTGGCATATCCGAGAGAGCTCATAGACGGGCCTGAGTTGGGAGCAGGAGAACAAGTGGTCGGTGCAGCGACGCCTATGGCATGTCTTGTTCTGTAGTCAGCCATCTAATATGTAGTCATTAATAAGCAGATGAGCTCACGCTGCAGGAAGAAATGGTGACGTACAGTCTCTTTGATTTTTTTCTCGGCATCTACCAAAAAGGCGGTTCCCCAATGCTTCCTAATCCAGCTTAAGCGAATACCAGGATGAATGACTGAAATAATGAGGCTTCGTCAAATGAAATGACTAAAATGAGGCTACACTCACACATGGCAATGATATATGCCTTGGTTGCATCCATTTTATTATAATATTTAGCCGCAAAAGAGAGGCCAAGTTTGAGGGCATCACTTAAATGGGGGTTTTTCTCAGCGAGTGACTCCCATGATGTCATGAACCGCTCAAATGTGGGGATGATGCCTGCTAATACCGGAGTTTTCTCCTTCGACATCACTTGCTGGACCAAGTGCGGGTACTGAGGTGGTGCATTAGCTTGAAATATAAGTGTCGAGTTGATTTGGAGGCATTACCTGAAGTACACCAATTATATCGGTAACACGGGTCCACTCTGCAGCCGACAACCGGAATTTCTCAATATCACTTGAGCTGCCAAGGCTCAGGAACTGGTCAAGGGGCTTATCAATGGTCAGCTAGAGATGAGCACGAGAACAAGGGGGTGGGTTTACCTGCTTAAACATTCGGAGTCTGACAAGCATTTGATATGTGGAATCCCATCTAGTCTTGACATTGCGAAGGAACCTCAATGGCTTGATCGTCACTGGTGCATTGTTTTCATCCTTCCACCAATCAGCATCATTTCCGCTCAAGACAACCTGGTCAAACGAGGCTTGGTGCTGCCCAGATGCTCGAATCGCTTTGACCAGCGACCGGATTTTGCCGAGGAGATCAGCGGGGATGCCATCATTCTGGGTGTCAGTGTCATCACCTTCGTCTTCTAAGTCCGGATCTGCATTGTTCAATGCCTTTATTGTGTGTTGCACACAGATATTGATGACGTGGGGGAAGCAGGCTACTTGGGAGTCTTGAGCGTCAAAGACGACATCAGGCCGGCGATGACGATAAATCGCTTGCAGGGATGCTAGGAATGCACCATTGTTGGACGCATTGTCGAGCGTCCAGTGTCCGGCCTGATGTGACTATCAGGGAAACTCAAAGGGATAATTATAGTAACATATACATTGCCAGTAAGGCCTGCCCTCTCGAGCAAAGCATATACAACATCGGCAATGGCTCTGCCAGTATGTCTTCCATGAAGGGCATGGAAAGCGAGAAGTGAAGACTTCAGAATCAGCGGCCCCTGATTACAAGGCTGGCTATAAGCCACCCAGTGAACGGTAATACATAGGTAAGATTGGCGTTTCTTATCGGACCATATGTCTGTGGTGAAGGACAAAGCACCGGCCGCATTCTAGAATATGAAAGATGTTAGTAAACTAATACCAATTCAATCTATTAATCATACCGTCAGATTTAATTTTAATTCCTTGAATGACTTTTGCCATGCCTCCATGATTGCTTGACGTATACGGGACCAGTGAGGGATATCATCTTCATGATAGTCTTCCCGAAAAAGTGTCAGGAGTTCTCTAAACTGCCTGTTTTCAACCACGCTGATAGACTGTAGACAAATTGATAACAACAAGATCGAAGACACCACTTCTAGCAGGGTGAGTCTTACCTGGTCATTGGCAGCGATGAAGCGTACCAAGTGGTCGGTGACTGCATCAGACGAAAAGAAGACCCGGGGCTTCAAGTTACCAGCAGACTTTGCTTGTTGGCTCTTGACTGAAGCAAGCTGGATTACCCAGCCCCTTTCCTTACTGAGACGTAAATATTCCTCTTTATAGAAGCGTTCAAGGTGAGATCTGAGTCCGCTTGTCGAGGTCCTCCAGGAATACAAGTAGTTACGATTGTTTGGCCATTGTGTTTTGTCCTCGAGGGCGTTGTGCATCTCCCTGATTGAGAGCAATGTTAGGACATAAACATTCAGTGCCAGGGAGCGATACTAACCTGCAAGTCATGCAGATACGGTCCTGCCCTTCAATCTTTGGCATGAAAAAATGAGCAACATCCTAGTAGTGGATTGTTTTCTGGCAGTGCTACCAACAGAGTCAACGGATTGGACTGATCTTGCAGCCTGTCGGCTCGCAATTGTCCCTGTAACCTCAGCATAGTCAGTGAGAATTCGTTGACTAGAGGGAACGTAAAGGACCCTGGATAGGCCGCCCTGCAACACAAAGAGGATTGTCAGCATCTGGATCGGAGTCCACGACGTCAATATCAACGGTCTCCCTGTCTTCCGACAGTGCCGGTGGCGCAGTAGTAGCTGGAGGAACTCATCTGTGAGGAGGCATGGTATGTGTGGAGTAAGGGTTGGATCAACTGAGTATTCTACACCTGTATCATATGCCTTTTATACCCCTGCAGGGTGCAATATGTATAAAACCCCTTTTCGGTTTTCTTGAAAACACATAGGTCAGCCCGACTTGAGAAACTGTCCCACAACCTACTTTTGGTTAGCTTTAGTAGTAAACTACCCCATATGCATGATTGCAATGCCTGTGATGGTAGGTTGCCATGGCATAAACCCACTAACACTGGAAGGATAGGCCGTGGGAGGGCTCATCCCCGCAATTTCAGGATGAGCATAGCTTCGTGTCGAAAGAAACGGTGCACAGATAAATATGCTTATAGCGACAACGAAGTGCTGGTGCATGAAACTCGTCGGTCTCAATATTTGAAAAGAATAATTTTATCAACAGTGAATAATGCTTATCAGGGACGAAAGTGGACATACATGAATGAAACAAGGATGTTGGACCCGAGCTGGGCCAATAATGAGCCAAACAACGGCCATTAGGAGGAATTGATAGTGACTTTGATTGAAAAGATCGCAGCTGCAAAGATCACAGCAAGGCACAGATTACAATCTCTGCACTGGCCTTGTGATATGCAGACGCTGGGAGTTCGGAAGCTCTCAATGGTGTGATACAGGCAAACACGGATGATTTAAAACCCATTACTGGCGAACAAGTGCGAGGAATCTCATTCTCATGAGATGGTATTTTATCATCGTATAAAGAATCTACCCCAGATGAGGCTCGAAGACGGAAAAACATTATGACTCCATTCTCAGATGAACTAGTCAATGCAAACGGGGTCCAGAAGGGCTGTGGTTACGGGGTATTCCTAGATGTGGTACTGAGCGATGCTGAGACGGCTGCATAACGCACAGTAAGGGTGAGGGGGCAAGCAAATGGCAGGGAGGTTAGGGCATAGGGTGGCTTTAGGGTGCATTCACGCTCCATGATAAAGGTGAAAAGGCACCGGCCTTTAGTTAACCCCTATCCAATGGCAGAAGCACGCAACAGCCACCGACAGCCACAACATTGCCATCTAACCATTTGACGATCCGACCACTAGTGTCGTTTATTGATGCCTTTCCCCAGAATCCCAGGCCTCCAACTGGATGACTAGCAGTCGAAAGGCTTCAATAACAGTTTGAAAAACCAGCCTATCTTTACCGTCTGCATCCCCCTCTCTTAAGAGCCACAACGCACTATAGAATTCATGACTTTTGGCGACGCTGTGGACTACAGGGAGTGACATCAGCCATCCACTTGGTGATAAGGCGCATATATTACTTGGCCCAGGGCCTTCGATCCACCACATGAGAAGGATGCTTTAAAGCTGTCATGAAGAAGAATTCTGAACTTACAGGCTTATGGGATCCCTGAGCAATGCACAGTGATGGTCTGACAGACGTACAGGTGGTACGTTGATAAACCAGTGAGCAACTTTGACAATGGTATAACGCGGTGGCCGGAATATCCAGACATGTTTTAATTGATCCCTGCATTCACATAAGTCGGCGTGCTACCCATGACACAGATAAGAAAGTTACACACCAGGACCCGGAGCGCATGAGGGTGACCATGGTTACAGTGTCAGAGAGCATATGGGCTCAAGAGGCAATGTTGGCGCACTGCGCTGAGCTGGTATGAGCAAGAAGAGTGCACAACTTGGAAAACCCCACGCCATCAAGGTCATGGTATACCGCGATGCCATAGAGGTGGAGGTCGGCAGGTTAGAGATATTGCTACGCTTGGGTAGAACCAGTACTAGGGCCGAGTGAGGTATAACATTAATGGCAATACATACCCCTTTGCCTATGTGGTCTTCATCTGACAGGACTCCGACTCTTGGTGAGGAGGTTTTCGCACAGCCAGAGACTTCGCTAGATCGCAGCGTCGTGGTAACCATGGGACTGAGACTATGTACCATGGACAGTGCCAGGTACCAACCAAAGTTAACCCTGCTAAGACTATGCCATGCAGTTAATGTGCCCAGTACTCATAATAATCTGGCCTATCAATAATCACACAACCAATAGTTTCTAATGTCAATCTAACTACAAAGATACAGGGTTTAGGATGGCACGATTATGCAACTACGCTGGGTGACATCAGTGGTAAACTTCAAGACGGAAGGTTGTTTAGGTGTATTTGGTATGAAACTTGGCTGACGGTAAAGTTGAGGGCAGGCACTGGTATGTATTCTGGCGCCCAAGCCTCTGACCTTTTTAAGTCACTTGTCAGTCTTCCTTCAGTTGTAATTTACGTTGAAACCTTTACTAGGGTTTATATGGAGGTCATCGTCGGTAGTGCCAAATGGGTTTACTAGGCTCATGGTCAGAGTATATTCTACAGTAGCCTAGCTTTTGCGAACCGATTCAAGGTGAAACAAATTTGAATTCATCAGGCAATCTTCAATGAAGAGCAGTGAGCACCCATCAACTTGGAGAGTCCAGGGCCACAGTGACTGAGGCATAGCCTAGGCTGCCTACCTCTGCTGCGTGTTCAAGACGAAGAAGTTTAGTGGGAAAACAAAAGTTCGGCTAGATGGCCCCCGAAGTTTATAGGCGGTCAAACTAAGTACACACACAGCGGTTGGAGAAACATTATGATGCTGGTTTTGTCAGCATTATGTGGGAGAAAGACACGCTTCACGACATGGAAGGGTTTTCGACGCACCCCACACCCTGCCTACAGCCACTATGGGCAGCTGCTATGACCTGTCCATACAAATTCAGACACTGCTGGCAGCAGAGGGACCAAGTAACAAGCCTATCCATAGCTAATCTTGGAGTAAACAGCGTTATTACTAGTTAAAAGGTTGATGGGGCTGAAGCCTGGTAACCATGACCAGAAAAGCACCCCTGTGTTGTGTATGGTTAGAGCTCCGAAAGCATGCTGAACATCCCCAGTCCATTGCTCCACCGCTTTCGTTGAACCTCGTCTGACTCCTTTTCTTTTGGCACAGGCTTAAAGCCATGCCCCACCCACTGGAGTAACCCACCAGGCGTGTATTGGGCGAAGGAGTACCGGCACTCGTGGGGTGCAATGGGGGTGTTTGAATGCCTGACAAGTGCAGAAGGTAGGAATATGATGGAGCCAGGCGGGAAACGGACGACAAGCCCAAGGTCCCAGAAGGCGAGGTGTCCACCCATGTCGGCATCATACTCCCCCAACGCGGCGATGATGCACTCGCCCCATGAGACATTTCCCCAGTCACGGTGTGGGTAGCATTCAGTTTTGGGGCCGAAGTTAATGGACCCGGCAGCGAATGGGGTACCAGCAAAGTTGCGTCGGAGCGTGGGGTCCTGCTGGATGAGTTCGTCCAGGCTTTTTTGGTAGCAGCTGTACATCCGGGGGAAATAAACTTGAAAGACGTCTACAGATGGTAAACGCCCTGCACCTTCGCGGTGGGGTGACGCACGTACTTTTTGTATACCCTGCAATCCACACGAAGCAGTCCTTCTTGAGGAGGTCTGCCAAGACTCCGGCGTTCTTGCCACCGCTGAGGTTGCCTGGGGCCTACGCGCAGGGGTTGGGGTGGCGGTTCTAGGGGAGCACAGTGGAGACTCACTGACGTACCATTCCCGTGGTAGATGCCGAATGGTAGTGCCGGGAACGCCCCACGGCGGTGGTGCTTCTGCTCGGGCGTAAAAATGCAGCTGGCTCGTGAATTTTCGATGGCCTCTGCAGCCTCCTTGGACACCTTCAACCACCCAGCGGCGTCCTGTGGATGGCCGGCAAGAAGACCGATGACGTGGCCTTCGGAGTCAACGATCGGGTGAGTGGTTCTGTGTGCGGTTAGTGGATAGGCTGTTGAAGCGGCAGCTAGGCTTACCTCCCATCCCACTCAACGAGCTGCATCCCATAAACCTCCTGAAGCTCGGTCAAGCTATAGACGTGCCAGTCCCCCTCCCGCTCGTGGACCCCGATCCACGCAGGTTTGGAGTGAGGTAAGTCGGTCACGGTGTTGGAGTCGACAAACAAGGGGTGCTGCCGGGTGGACTCCCGGTACTTCTGTGAGCATGCCTTGGGGCCGCTGCCGTTGAGCTCCCTGCGATGCCTACACAAAAGGCGGTCCTTGAGGTTCTTTTTCTGGTTCTTGGTTAGGCGTTCGGCAAGGGGCGGCGTTTTCGGCGGGGCCTCTGATGGGCAGTGGCCAGAGGGGTTGGCCTCCAGCTCTGCGTGTTCCAACTCATCAGCGAAAGCCTCCGCCCTTGCGATCGCGTCCAGAGTGCTGAAGCCCTTGGGGCATTGGATGGGTTTTCCCCAGGCAGGGGGGAACCCTTGGCCTGGCTGCATGCTGCACCCTACTTGAAAGAGAAGTTAGCGCAGCGGGGGGTTTTTGCGCGGGTTATTCAGGTGGGCCTGGCTGGCAGGATTCCCCCTGGGTCTTCGGTTCCAAGGTCAGATCCAAAGCACCGGGGAGAGCCATGTGCACCTGGCTGCGAGGAAACACCCCCTCCGTCACCCTGTGCCAAGGTTGGACACAGAGTCACAGAGGTGGTGCATCTAGGCAGAAGAAAGCAGCCACTGGAGGGGGGAGGGGCTTGCCTGGCATGTTTCTGGCAAGCGTCTCTTGAGGCCAGGGGGAGACAGGTGACAGCAGGTCAAACTAACTGGGTGACGCACAGCGTCTCTACCCTTGAGCGCGTATAGGTGTTGAGGTCGTGACAGTTGAAGAACTTTTTTCAAACTTTTGGTGACGGATGTGTTTGTCCTTATTTGGAGATGTTTTACAACTTCGTTGACTCAGAGTCCGAAAATGTTTGACTGGTGTGAAGGTAGGTGAGAATGAGGTGACGGTGAAATAATAAGGGCTTTTCTCAGATGCCATAGCTTCCAGGACTCAATTTTAATTGATGGGGTCGCATGGTCACAGTGGGGGTGGACAAAGTAGATCGAAGGTGGCGGACTGGGCGGTAAACTGGCTGAACCCCTAAACAGTGAGATCACAGAGCTAGAAGCAGGCAAAGGCCACAGAAACACGAGAAAAGAGGGGGACACCCAATTTATGCATGAAAAGCTGGGATGGGGTTGCAAGTGCTTTTGGTAGCCCAAGGGGGTTAGGCTCCTAACTTAGATACCGCCAGGCCACAGATGGAGAATTACGTCTGCTCACTACGATGGTGGCACAAGGTGTCAAACGCCACAGGGGCATTAGGATGTCTTGCTTCACCACGAAGTTTTAACCATGTCAATCGTAGCGATGCCGCTTGTAATGACTGAGGGTGGCATATACCAGCTAACAATGCACATAAATTCTACTGCCCACCGTGTATGGAATTCAAGGAAAAGAGGGCATATAGGGAGCTAGGAAGGTATGAAGTTCAGGCATATAAGTGAGGGGGCATGTTATTTGAGCAGGATGCTTTACCACACCGCATTCCTCACCACGCCATGGTGCGGGGGTGCTACCTCCCACCCCCCTCTTGACATTGATGTATCGTGCATGCGGCATGCGGGGCAACAGAAATGGGCGTGGCTGGGCGAGGTGGGAACCAGCTCTTCTGCCCTTTTCTCATTCCTCCTGCAGTTGAAACGGCGTGGCAGGTTGTGGAGAAGCAGCGGGTGTTGCATGCGAGTGATGGGGGTCGTAGAGGTCATGTAGTGAGCATACGGTGTCACAAAAGAATTATGCTTACCACAAGTGCTGACTATGGCATAAACCTCTCCAGAGCCTCCACACCATGGTACATGAGCCGGTGGTCGAGTTATAGCTCAGCGAGGGGGTAGTAGCCGGGGTATGGTGGGCTACACCCTCCACTACATCTGACCCGCTCATCGATTTGGCTGGGCTTACACCTTACGTCGCTCCTAGTGTTTCACAAGATGGATCCCTTGAGTCTGGCCATCCACAGCCTGAAATTGTCACTGCCTTGTCTGGTCTCATAGCAGTACACTGGCGTGCAGTAGAGAGTACATCGCTCGCCTGAGTTGATCAATGCTGGGAAAAGAAAGATCTTCATAACAAAATGGCTGTCCATAGGCATCCTGGTTGCATTGAAGTAAGCCTCCTATTCTCCCAGCTCGGCACCTTCTTTGCTAACTGGGTCGTTCATCTTCTCGACGCGGTGGCGGACTCATACCCTGCTTCACCGAGCCGCTCCTGAGACGGAAGACACCCCTACTACTCCAGAAAGCTACTGCTGCATTACAATGAAAATGTGGAGGAATGCGTGCATTCGTTGGACCCCCTTGTCGATCAAGTCAACGTCGACCAGCACCGGAAAGCTATGGTGATTGTCTGTGATGGTCAGGCTCGCGGACCTGGCATGGAGAAAACAACAGGAGGCTATCTCTTGGATGGTATTCTTACGAATAAAAGTTCGCGGGAATATATGCGGGCGGCATGCACAGCCTGGGATCACAGCAGAATGGACGCTGTGGTTCAAAAAGGCACTTATGGTGGAATACCTCTGCATCGTCAAAGAATAAAATCAAGGCAAATGGGATGGATTGATCCTCGCCCGATTTTTTCTCTACAACTTCAACATTCGTTCAACCCATCCTGCCATGATTTTCTCTCCCTACCTCTTTGGTGTCATGTCTTCCCTTCTCCAACTCGACGCCAGCATATCCAACGTCGATGTTTTGATTGGAATGGATGCCGACACGTTTCTCACACCCAACTGCATCTCCAAGCTCCTGAAACAACTGCACTACAAGAACACAGTCAGTGTCTGCGACTGTTTCGCCGTTGCCAGTACTCGCACCTCGGGATGGCCCCCTGACTCTTATACCAGCCCACCGAATATACGATCTCGCAATGCCTTCGCTGTCTGCACCAATCCATTGCTGCACACAAGGTCTGCTATCTCTCTGGCTGTTGCCAACCCCTCAAGATATGCGAAGCCACATGCGGGGGTCATACTCTGCTCAATCTGTTTGGTTAGTACCCCAGCCCGACTGACAGCCTCCTCAAGCAGATCCTTGCGACAGTGAGGACTGCAGCTTTGTGTGCTTGATGCTCTCGACGCACCCTAAATCCCGAATTTGCCAGGCACTGAAAGCACGGGCTTACACTGATGTTCCCCGCTCATGGTCTGTCTTTCTCTCTCAGCGGCGATGCTGGACACTGGGCGCGACGTCCAACGGTCTCTTTCTTCATTTGCACCCGGGGTCAGTTGGTTTGAGCGGATTCTCGCCATATCGAACATTATGACTTGGTTCCTCAACCCCTCAACCCTTTCGTCATGGCCAGCATCGCAGCTAGTTTTGTCAAGGCTTGTACTAGTAGGTCGCTGGTTCTTCCATTGGGTTCCCATGGCCGTGCTGATGCTGAGGGTGGTGCAGTTGAGAAGGCGACTGGCCCAACGGTACCGGATCCGGTATGCCAAGTAATAAAGCATACATGGCAAGGCAGGTAGGGCAGTTGGGGAGCTCATCTGTATACTCGGACGTAATAACCTTGTACTTAGTCACTGTCGGGCGAGCACCACATACTTAGTTTCCATTCTAGTTTACAAGTTTAAGTCAAATCTTCTCTTATGAACCACGTAGTAAGTCCTGAAATTCTGGGAGCTCTGAATGGGATCACCTGCTGGACGAAATGCAGGCACTGAGGTGGTGCATTAGGTTGAGATATAAGCGTCAAATTGATTTGGAGACGTTGCCTGAAGTACGTCAATTATATTGGTAACATGGGTCCACTCTGCAGCCGACAACCGGAATTTCTCAATGTCACTTGAGCTGCCAAGGCTCAGGAACTGGCCAAGGGGCTTGTCGATGGTCAACTAGGGATGAGTGTGAGAACAAGGGGGTGTATTTACCTGCTTAAACATTCGAAGTCTGACAAGCATTTGATACGTGGAATCCCACCTAGTCTTGACATCATGAAGGAACCTCAATGGCTTGATCATCATTGGTGCATCGTTTTCATCCTTCCACCAACCAGCATCATTTCCACTCGAGACAACCTGGTCGAACGAGGCTTGGCGCTGCCCAGATGCTCGAATCGCTTTGACCAGCGACCGAATTTTGCCGAGGAGATCAGCGGAGACATGACTATCATTCTGGGTGATGTCGTTGTCTTCCTCTAAGTCTGGATCTGCCCCATCGCTCGATGCCTTTATTGTGTGTTGCACACAGATGTTGATGGCATGGGGGAAGCAGGCTACTCGGGAGTCTTGAGCATCAATGGCGATATCAGGCCGGCGATGTCGATAAACCGCCTGCAGGGAACTTAGGAATGCATCGTTGTTGGACGCATTGTCCAGTGTCCAGTGTCCGGCCTGATACAACTGTCAGTGAAAGCTTGAAGGGATGGTTATGGCAACTGACACCTGGGTCGGAGTCCATGATATCAACGCCGATGGTCTCCCTGTTGTTGGATGGTGGTGCAGTGGTGGCTGGAGGAGCTCGTCTGCGCGGAGGCATAATATGTATGGAGTGGGGGTTGGATCAACTGACTATTCTATACCCATATCACATGCCTTTTAGCATGGACCGACTAACACTGAAAGGGTAGGTCGTGGGAGGGCCCATCCCCGCAATTTCAGCATAACTATAGCTTCGTGTCAAAAGAGTCGTCGGTCTCAATGCTTGAAAAGAATAATCTTATCAATATTGAATAATACTTATCAGGGACGAAGGTGGACATACATGGATGAAACAAGGATGTTGGACCTGAGCTGGACCAACAATGAGCCAAACAACGGCCATTAGGAGGAATTGATAGTGACTTTGAAAAGATCACAGCTGTAAAGATCGCAACAAGGCACAAATTACAATATCTGCACTGGCCTTGTGATATGCAGGCGCCGGGAGCTCAGAAGCTCTCAATGGTGTGATACAGGCAAACACGGGTGGTTTAAAACCCGTTACTGGCGAACAAGTGCGAGGAATCTCATGAGAATGGGTGGTATTTTATCACCGTGTACAGAATCTACCCCAGATGGGGCTCGGAGATGGAAAAACATTATGACCCCACTCTCAGATAAACCAGCCAATGCAAACGGGGCTCAGAAGGGCTGTGGTTATGGGGTATTCCTAGACATGGTGCTGAGTGATGTTGAGATGGCTGCATAACGTACGGTAGGGGTGAGGGAGCAAGCAAATGGCAGGGAGGTTAGGGCGTAGGGCGGCCAGTGGTTTTAGGGTGCATTCACGTTCCATGATAGCGGTGAAAAGGCATCGGCCTTTAGTTAACCCCTACCCAATGGCAGAAGCACGTGACAGCCGCCGACAATCACGACGTTGTCATCTAACCGTTTGATGATCTGACCAGCCACCGGCATCGTCTATTGATACCTTTCCCTGGAATCCCAGGCTTCCAACTGGATGACTAGCAATTGAAAGGCTTCAATAACGGTTCGAAAAATCAGCCTATCTTTATCATCTGTATCCTCCTCTCTTAAGAGCCACAACGCATTATAGAATTCACAATTTTTGGTGACATTGGTGGGCTACAGGGAATGACGTCAGCCATCCACTTGGTGATAAGGCGCATATATTACTTGGTCCAAGACCTTCGATCTATCACATGAGAAGGATGCTTTAAAGCTGTTGTGAAGAAGAACCCTGAACTTACAAGCTTATGGGATCCCTGAGTAACGCGCAGTGACAGTCTGACAGACGTACAGGTGGTGATGATCACCACATAAATGCTAAACCAGCGAACGATTTTGACGATGGTATAACGCGGTGACCGGAAAATTTAGATGTGATTTAATTGATTCCTGTGTTCACATAAGTTGGCATGCTACTCGTGACACAGATGAGAAAGTTACACATCAGGGCTCGGAGCGTATCAAGGTGACCGTGGTTACAATATCAGAGAGAGTATGGATTCAAGAGGCATTATTAGCACACTGCGCTGATCTGATATGGGCAAGAAGAACGCACAGCTTGGAAAACCCCATGCTGTCAAGGTATACTGCGATGCCATAGAAGTAGAGGCTGGCAGATTAGAGGTATTGCTACGTTTGGGTAGAGTCAGTACTAGGACCGAGTGGGGTATAGCGTTAATGGTGATACATGCCCCTTTGCCTACATGGTCTTCGTCCAACTCTTGGTGAGGAGGTTTTCACACAGCCAGAGCCTTCGCTAGATCGCAGTGTCATAGTAATCATGGGACTGGGACTACCATGAAGAGTGCCAGGTACCAACCAGAATTAACCTTGCTAAGACTATGCTGTGCAGTTATTGTGCTCAGTACTCATAATAACCCGGCCTATCAATAATCACATGACCAATAGTTTCTAATGTCAATCTAACTACAAAGATAGGGTTTAGGGTGACACAGTTATGCAATTACGCTGGGCGACGTCAGTGGTAAACTTCAAGACAGTAGGTTGTTTAGGCGTATCTGGTATGAAACTTGGCTGACGGAAAAGTTGAGGGCAGGCACTGGTCAGTGACCAGTGCCTGCCCTCATGTATTCTGGCACCCAAAGGTGCATTAACATCACATGGCAACCTTTCCTTTTTTCTACAAGTTACTCATTTGTATACGTGGACGTAATAACCTTGTAGTCGCTGTCATGCAAGCACCGTGTTGTTAGCGCACACTTAGTTTCCATTCTAGTTTACAAGCTTAAGTCAAATTTTTGAATCACGTAGTAAGTCTTGAAACTCTGGGAGTTCTGAGCGAGACCAGGGTCTTCTCTTGTTTGAATAAATTCTCATACACAATATGTTGATGTAGAAGCCGGCAGAATCTGCCATGAAAAATAGGAAAAAATGTCGAATCGAGAACCAGGTATGTAGTCGTTTTGATCAGTCTGTTACTTCAGAAGTTCTGATAGCCCAGTGCTTTACCAAAGGAGTCTGATGTCAATCCATTTGTGAGTTTGGAAGCTGAAGTAGGAGATGATAGCCAGGACGATGATAGTGACGATAGTGGGGGTTTAGGTAAGTTTCTCAATCTAAATTAGATTCAGCCTTTGGAGGTTCTGATTGATGGCTGGCTGTATGCTACATGTGTATTCAGATGACTTTCTTCAATATAAGCCATTGGCAGCTGACCAATTTACCTCCCATGCACTACTTCTTCACGAATATGAACAGGCTGACAACACTTGTGATGCCTGGCAATTGTTTCTATCACGAGCTCAAGAACGTGCTGCTGTGAACCAGACTCGAGAAAGCGAAGC
>QMFE01006177.1:0-12929 GCA_003314665.1 Tricholoma sp. MG77 | reverse complement strand
ACCTGGCCCTGTCGAGAACCTCACCGCCTCTGACTACCGCGGCGGTCGTATTCCTGCTGCCTAGGGAGTCGGCTCTTAAAGAGGGGATACTGTTATGATCGCTCACACACCCCTCGCCTACTTTCAATTCCTGTTCCCATTTCTGTCTCATCTCGTTCCGCACTCCCGTACACCCGCGCGCAGACGCGCGCACTCGTCCGCATCCTTCCGCGCCTCTACAACGCGTGCGTGCTTCGACTCTCTGACCCCACCAGCCCCGCAGATGCCTCGCGCTTGTTCCGCGCTTGTTCCGCCCTAACAGCTATCTCCAAGATTTGATCTCTCTCTTGTATTTGCAATTCTCGCTGGTGTCCCGTCTTTCCGTTTGCCGAACTATACTTAGTGTTATCATTTCCAATTGTATGAAACTTCACCCCTATCCCGTATTCTTAGCCTTAGGCTCCACATGGTCTCGTAGCTTAGGAACGTGCCGCTTCCGTTAGTTAGATGTATAAGTACTTCGCTATGCACGTGTAGAACCTTAGTCTAATAATCAGCAACGTTTCCACGCTCTCGCTCTCAGTTCCCTTAGTCCGCGCGACGAACTCCTTATCCGAAATAACGGACACGCTAGTAGCGCAGGGAGGCGCAGCTCACTAAACTCGTGTAGCTGAAGCTGAGTCCGATCGCCGACCGTAGACTGTCACGCACCGCCGCCGCTCGCGCGCGCGGTGCCCGCGCTCCGTCCCGCTCGTCCTCGCGTCTCCTATTCCGGTTCGTAACAGGACACCTTATTACCCCTCGGCGAATTCGTGTAAAACAACCATGTCCACTCGGCGACACAGCACTCACCATTCTTCATCGACACTGGCAGGCACCCCCAGATGGGCTTCGAACCGGACCAGCGACCTTTGAAGCTAGAAGCCATCAACAAGTTTGCCGACAGAATGAAGTCGACACTAAGCGAAGCGCGAGCAGCACTAGCAGTCAAAGGACGACATGGCGAGGTACTACAACCAGCGCTGGACTCCCGCCCCAAAGTTCGAAGTTGGCGAAAAAGTCTTCCTGGATGCTTCAGATATTAGCACCACCAGACCTTTGAAGAAGTTTGCGCATCGCTACCTGGGCCCCTACCCAGTCGTTCATATGGTAGGCTCACATGCATACCGCCTCAAACTTCCCCGATCGATGTCTCGAATCCACCCAGTCTTCCACATTGTCAAACTCCTGCCAGTTCCCCCGGACGACGCGCCTGACCCCCACCTCCCCCAGAGATCGTAGGAGGAGAAGAGAGGTACGAGGTGGAGGAGATCATAAACAGTCAATTGCGGTATCAAAGACTAGAGTATCTGGTGAAGTGGAAGGGGTACGGAGAGAACTCGTGGCTAGTGGAAGGCAATATCAATGCACTGGAGCTGATTGCAGAATTCTACAGAGCTCACCCGAACACCCCCAAACACATTAGTGCACTGACCTTCGGACAAATGTGTTTCCAACCCTGTACTCAAATAGGAACCGGGGGGCGACATCTTATGCATTGGGACGCTGCGCCTTGAAAGGGGGTGATGGAAGGGGACGTCCCGAAGTCCCCTTGAAACCTTTGAGCCTCCCCGAACACCCCCGAAGATTCTCGAAGCCTCTCGAACACCTTCGAAGATGTTTGCAACCCCGCACGACTATTCGGCTTCACCGCGCACCGCGTACCCTGATGCCCACAGTGGCGCCTCATTGTCTGATGTGTCCCCAAGGCCCTGGAGATTGTGCCCGCCTCATGTAGATTATATAGAGTAGCCACCTGGCAAGGCAGACCCTTAGAGTTTTCTCTTTGGTTTCTCCCTTGCCAGGTCAGTACCATCCTTGTATTCTAGGTACTGTGATATATAACCTTCGGTTTCTCCCTTGCCAGTCCAAGCCCAGGCTCACAACATAAGGTTGCCCTTACATCCAAGAAAAATCTCATTCTCGTTGTCAAACTTGCAGCAAACATTTGGTGACAACTTATGCTTTTTCTGTAATACCACCTGTGTTGGCATTGGACTTTGAAGGCCTAGAGACCAGTATATCTCCTGTAATTGATGTAAATGATAATTGTGGCAGATGTTCAGGTCATTCTTTGCATTTAAAAGGTATCATTTATTATGCAGATTGTAAGTCCAGCCCCACAGACTTACGACATTACAACAAGACACTCACCTACGCCGCCACCATCTCACCCCCCGGCACCGGCACAGCCACACACATCGCCGACACTATTACCCTCGCCGCTGACACAGCCACCTACAGCACAGAAACAACTCACTGACACCAGACATACTGATGTCTGCATTATGGTGAATTACGGTCAACACACAGATTGCAACATCCCCCGGTGCCGGCACAGCCACCGTCGGCGACGTGCACTCATTCCCCAGGCGCCGCACAGGCGCTGGCACAGCCACTGGCAACAACATATACCAACAACACATGTGCCAGCAACAATGCTCCTCGCATTATCGCCTCCCTATCCACACCCACCAGTGCCGACATTACACCGCTGATGCGGTACCTGCCTATTATGCAACTACACCTGATGTGGCCTTCCCAAATTACACACTACGCTTGATGCGGCCTTCTCTTATTACAATACCGATTTTACTTCCTTATTGTGTAGTAGCTAAGGTTCCCACTTCCACGCAACGAAGATAATTTGATCCTGTCATCACCATCCACCTAAGTCCAGTGTAGGTTGCCAAACCAGGCATCCTTCCACAGATGGCCATTATACAAGTAGAACCATTTACAATAAAGATCAGATCTGGTTTCATGATGGTATACTAACTGGTCAATCTATGTTATATGATGGTACAATTACTACTTCTAATAATATACAGCTTTCAGTTTGCAGAGGTAAGAAGGCTATTGCAGCAATATATATGAAATGTAATAATGCATGATGCAGATTCATTATAAGTGTATGATCATTGATGAGACATCCTGGCATGTTTATGTGCATCTCAGGAAAGGACTTGTTCATGCCAGGCTTGCCATGGCCCATCCTATCAAGTCACAAGGGAGGTCAGGACAGAAGGAAGTTTGGGAGGACAGGCAAGTGATGAATGTTGGAGGGACCTGGAAGGATCTGACGGATAATGTGATCATTATGGCTGCCAATGTGAGTATTTCTTCATCATGATGTACAAGGATCTGACATTTGTTTACGGTTGACACTGAAAGTACGTATGATCACTGTCGCTACTGTATGTATACTGCCATCAAATTTTTCCTTTGCTTTTTGTTCACACCATTTTCACAGATGGCCATTGCTTTGGGAGACCTTGAGCAAAAGATAATTGGTGTCCACATTTCCGGAGAGATGTTGAGTTTAGTGAATACCATCAACAAGGTGATTCAGCTTGCCACCTTTGCGGACAAGGTCAAGAAGGTTGCTCAAGAAGTTAGAATGGAGGTAAGCTAGGAGTTCAAGCCGAGGTCGGAGATGTTCAGGGGATCTGGCAGGAGATCATGTAGGTTTCCTTCTCCCAGTTTGTATCTATCCGCGTACGCGCACTGACAACATCGTATTCGTAGATTGTCCATCAACACGAAAGCTGGGAATTTGATGACACAAGTACAGGGCTTTGCATAGATCTCGGTGGCAGCTATGGATGGGGACCCCACTAGGCTTATTATGGTAGAGGTGAGCAGCGAGATGGACTCGTTGAAGATGCAGATCAATCAGATGATGTTCAACTTTTAGGATAGTATCCAGAAGAACTCAGCGGCAAGGGAGGTGGTGGAGTTTGCTAAAAGAAGTAAGACTGAATTCTTGGCTAATGTGTCTATTGAGATCAGGTATGTTTAAGTTCATTTATTCTGCATACAAACAAGTTCTAACGGATTGTCCAATTCCAGGACACCTATGAATGGGATTATTGGCATGACAGAATTGACTCTGGATAGCGATCTGAACTGTTCACAGCATGAGAGCTTGCTCCTTGTGCATAGTTTACCTTGGTCACTGTTATTGATCATTGATGACATTTTGGACATTTCAAAAAGTACATCTTCATCTTTGTATTCCGCCATCCATAGTTAATAGGGTTGTTCACAGTAGGGCCATTTTTGGCTCATTTTTGATTTCATTTTCTATCTCATTTTCCAAAAATGAACATCAGAATGAGATGAGAATGAACCCAAAAATGTATCATTTAAAAAAAATCAAACCCTTCCTTCGCTTTTGCAAAAATGATCATTTTCACTTTCACCCCTCACTTTCCATTTTTGTTGTTCTTTCAAACCCCGCTCTAACACCTAATCGCTGCACTGACCACCACCATCAACAACGATGCCCCCTTACCTCACACCTCTACCATCACCACAACTCTGTCACCACCTGCCATCACTCCTCCCATGCCCATCCTACATCGACTAACGCCACCAACTGCCGCAAACCAACCCCATCACACCCAAATGACAACTTTTCATTTGCTTTTTCTAGGTTATATCTATGTTCTTTAACACGGGCCTGGAAACAAGCAACTGGCACAGTGAAGATGAAGAGGGTGCAAGGATGAAAAGGAAGGGGAAGACCAACGACGAGGACAACCACAACTTGACAACAAGGACAACCATGACAGGATGATGGCAGGGATGGGGGTGGGGACAGAGATGGGGACAGATGATGGGGACAGATGACACAACATGACAAAAATGGCGGCAGTTCACAATGAGGGGGACGACGAGGACAGGACGATAACAGAAGGTGCAGGCGAGGGATACAGCACCATACAATGAGGAATACAAAAATGGCTCAAGAGACGTTGTGGACATCTCTTGGGCCATAGCTAAGTTTTTCCTCTTGTTCATTTCATTTTTTTGTTACTAACAAAGCTTTTAGATATTAATTATTGATGACAACAACAACTACCCTGGCCTAAAACAGCTCCAGATGATGCACCATGCACCCCCAGCCTCACGAGCAACTGCTTGTGGGGTGGAACGTGGGTGGAACGACAACAATGGCGGTCAACGGTGTCCATGATGAGAGACACAGCACCCCACACCTGCAAGCAACTCGTAGGGTGGGTCGCGGGTGCAGCTCGGGCACAGTGCCAGGCATGTAGTGATGAGGATGAGATGGTACCACAGCACCCCCCTCCCACCACTGTGAGCCCTTGCTTGCAGGGTGGATCAGGTGCTAATGACCTTCTCACCACCTCCACGATGGAGACAACGAGACAACAGCTCAGGAAGGGGGGACGACATGATGGTGGGCAGCAGCCACACCCCTCATGCATGTTGCGTGAGGGCTTTTTTGCACGATGAGGAGTTCTGCATAGTGGTTTTCATTTTTAGTTATTTTTGTTAGTACACATTTACTACAATAACCACCCGAAAACTATGATAAAGCACCATTGTAGTGACAAGCCCAAGAAAATAATTTTACCAAGTCCTTTGAGGGGGAGTTTGAATATGCCGAGCACTGCCGGTGGTAGGTAAAATGCATTTTTACTTCATTTTCCAAACATTTGCGTTTCGGAGCGTTCATGGTAGCCATTTTTCACATCATTTTTGAGTTCATTTTTCGGTCCATTCTGATCATTCCTCAGCCAAACAACCAAAAATGATCTGAAAATGAAGCCAAAAAATGAGCCAAAAATGGCCCAAGAATGCCAACCATGAACAACCCTAATGCCTCCTTTTCCTCAGTCAAAGCTGGGCGCATGACAATGGAAGCGGTTTCGTACTCGCTTTGCCAAACCGTATTCTTAATCCTCAAAACTCTCATCATCCGGGCCTCTCAGAACAATTTGGATCTTACCTATGACACTGAGCCCGATATCCCTGACCAACTCATCAGCGACTCACTTTGCCTGCAACAGGTTATCACGAACCTTGTTGGCAATGCTATCAAGTTCACTCGAAGGTCTCACATAAGGGGCATGTTGCGCTTAGCACATGCCTTCTCGCACTGGATAACCAAAGTATAACCATAGAGTTTTGTGTGATGGATACTGGGATTGTGATTGCGAAGGATAATCTACCCTTGATAACCCTCAAATCCCTCCCCATGTTTAGCCAATGCTTGCAGCATCAATGAGCCTGTAGTATACTGCCAATTCCTCATGTTTCCCATGTGGATGGATTCTCAGCTGAAATGGGCCAAGAACAACCAACTTGAACCCTCTTAGGCAACAACCACGTGGCACCCCAACAAGGACCCTGGAAAAATACCCAAGAAACTGTCAATTTTGACGACCATAGGACGTCTGCATCACTCTAACTGCTTATAAAATACCACATAAACTGTACCTAGGCTATTGAATACTAAGAGCTCAGTAGTAAGATGTCGCCATCACCTCCGGTGACAACAGCATGAAGTACAAGAGCAACCGTTGCACTGACGTTGAAAACACGAGACGAGATCACAAAAATGTCAGGCATGGAAGTCAAGGATGTGGAATCAGTGAGAGCATATCTCATGCATGGGGCCTACATGGTTGAGGGAGCAGAGATTAGTATGGACATGCTGAGCACGATCACACTGCAACTCTCCCAAATGCAAAAACTACTGAAGCCTGCCATGGAATCCTTCCGAGTGCTAGCTTTTCTGATAGATGACACCCACCAGAAGCAGCTTGTGGGGATGATGACAGATCTGGTGGAGAAATCACTTGACACCACACTAGGATGTGCCAAGTCGACCATGGAAGAAGCTTCTGACAAAGTTCCAGGAAGAGTGCCAAAGACTCACAGCAGATCTTAAGGAGGCAACAGAGGAAGCAGTGGAGATGATCGGAGAAGCGCCAGGGAGACGAGCGGATGAGAGAAGAGAGAAGAGAGAAGAGAGAAGAGAGAAGAGAGAAGAGCCTGGAGTTGGCAGGAGAGGGAACATATGCGGATGGTGTAAGGAGGAACATGGCGCCACCGCCACCGATGCATGCTGTGGCCATAGCACCAGGGGAGATGCAGAAGCGGCAAGTGTGGTTGGTAAAGGCTGCAGGCCTGGAGGGGGATGGGATGGCAGATTTGACAGAGAAGCAACTGGTGGAGAAAGCCAACGTGGCTTTGGATTTGATGGGGTTGCAAGCAGAAGACAAGCCAGCGGGGACACGATTTGTGGGGGTGAGCAAGCTGAATGGGGCAGGAGGGGTGATGTATGAGATGGATTCGGAGGAGGCAGCTGAATGGTTGAAGGGGGGCGATGTGATGAAGGCATTCATAGCGAAGATGGGGTCGATGGCAGATTACAGGGCACAAACATATGAAGTGGTGGTAGATTGGGTTCCAACAACACTGGATATGGGTCAGATGGGGGCATTGGAATCGATAGAACAAGTGAGCAGGCTACAGTAGGCAGCAATCCGTGAGGCATGGTGGATCAAGCCAATACACCTGAGGAATCCAGGACAGAAGACAGCACTTGCCATCTTTGGGTTTTCCACACACGAGGGAGCCAACCATGCGATTGGATCCAGCTTATTCATGGAAGGGAAGAAAGTGTGGGCAAGGAAACAACTCCAGGAGCCCAGATGCTGCCTCAAATGCCAATGCTTTGGGGAACACAGGGCAGCGAAATGTGCATCAATACATGAGGTCTGTGGGTGATGTGGGAAGCAGCACAGAACTAGTGATTGCCAGGAGACAGATCAGGGTGCATATACATGTTCCAAGTGCAAAACAGTGAACAACAGGAAGCAGGGAGGACATGGTGCATTGGATCGTTGCTGTCCAGTGTTCATAGAGCATGTAGATCGGGTGAATTGATTGTGCTGTGAAAACAAGTACAGATTCTTCTGTATGGCTGATCCAAAGACATGGGAGACACTCAAGGGCAGAGAAGTGCATGGGAACTTTCAGGATGCATCATGGGAGAGAGATGGGAACTGGCAGGGTGGATGGACTCAAGGGAATACACTATGCAATCAGGGAGGAGGTCAAGGGCGGTTGGCAGGAGGCCAAATGGGTGAGGGAGCAAATTGGGGAGCAGGGGATAACGGGTGGGCAGGAATGCAGACAGAGGGACCAAGGGGAGGGGTAATGGACAGAGGTGGGGGCAGAGGGATGGGGAGAGGGGACTTGGAGCAGGTGGATCTTGGGGAGGGGCAGTAAATCAGAACTACAGGCAGGAAACACAAAGAGCCAGCAGACCAGCACAGTCTACGCTTGATGCATGGGCGACTGGAGGGTTCAGATTGTTGGCAGATCAGATGGATGCAAACATAGCGGCAAATGCACATGCACAGCTGGGCGAGACGAGGGGAACTAGCAGTCAACAAGCCAACCCCATAGCCCATGCCTGATACACCAGAAATACATGAACCGCGAAGGCTGAGGATATGGCAGCAAAACCTGAACCGTTCCCTGGAGGGTCAACTCGACCTACTCCAATCAATGAGAGCCAAGGACTACGATCTTGCAATGTTACAGGAACCACATATAGACTTCCTAGGAAGGACCAGATCTAACCTGCATTGGACAGTGGTATATCCCAAGCAGCATTTAGCAAACCCAAAATGCCACCCACTGGGTCATCTTAGTAAACCGAAACTTAACTTCAAACAACTGGACTGAAATACCCCTCCTATTGCTGGAAAAGATATACCAATGCTGGAAGCCAGTTCGATTAAAAACTACACACGGGTGGATAACGTATTCTGTTCTGCAACACTACTCGATGCATTTGTTATGTGCAACACAAATCCACAGCAACACCCACAGAGGGCAGATCACATGCCTATACTCAGCCAGCTGGAGATTATGCCAGGTCTAACAGATTTTGAGGCAAAGTTCAACTACAAGTTAACGGACTGGGGAGAATTCTGCAAGACTTTGGAAGCTGGGCTTGCAGGGCTGCCCCAACCAGAGGAACTCACCATGATAGTACAGTTCCATGCTACACTCAAACAGCTGGACCTGGTAATCAAGGCAGCCATCACAAAACATATACCAATGTCAAAACCCAGCCCATACTCAAAGTGTTGGTGGTCGAAAGAGTTGGCTTCACTAAAGAAAGTGAAGGAGAAGTTGGGGAGAAGGTCATATGAGAGGCGAGCAGTGGATGAGGATCCAATGCATAAAGTGTTCTGGCAGGCAAGGAACAAGTACTCGGAGGTGATCCGAACCACGAAGGCAGAACATTGGGCAGAGTGGTTGGAGTCTCTGGATGGGGAGGAGGTATGGTCAGCAAACCAGCTAGTAACAGGACCGGCATCAGATGGCTGGAGGTGTCAAGTCCCAATGCTACAAGTGAAAGACCCAATCACAAAGGCAGTTACACGAGTGTAGAAACCAGGCAAAGCAGATACACATCACCAAATGCATGGAGGCCCATGGTGTTGTCCAACGCCTATGCGAGACTCTTGAATGGGTGCAAAATGGAAGACCTGGTATTGATGTGCGAAAAGACAGGAATCCTTCCACCCAATCACTTCAGAGGCAGGCCAGGAAGAGCGACAACTGACTCAATTCATCTAATCTGTTATGCTTAGATGTGAAGGGAGCATATTTGAGTACGGCAGTGGATGTGTTGAAGCATGAGATGCGTCAACACGGGGTACCAGAGGGGCATGTGGAATGGTTGGGGAGACAGTTAGAGGGCAGGCAAACAACACTTGTATTTGATGACTACCAGTCGGAGCTGTTCAACATCGAAGATGGGCTGGACCAGGGTGACACACAGTCACTGATCATGTGTAAGGGGAAATCCCTAGGTCCTCCCCAGAACCTCCAAACACCTTCGAGACCTTCGAAGCTCCTCGAACATCTTCAAAGATTCTTGAAGCCTTCAAACGCCTTTCGAGACCCTCGTGGCCCCGTGCAACTATTCGGCTCCACTATGCACCGCGTGCCCCAACTCCCACAGTGGCGCCTCATTGTCTGACGTGCCCCCAAGGACCCTGGAGGTTGTGTCTGCCTCATGTAGATTATATAGAGTAGCCATCTGTCAAGGCGAACCCTTAGAGCTTTCTCTTTGGTTTTCCCTTGTCATGTCAGTACCATTCCTGTATTCTAGGTACTGTTTTATATAACCTTTGGTTTTCCCTTGTCAGTCTGAGTCCTGGCTTGCAACGCAAGGTTGCCCTTACAGTAGAAAGCTCTCCTATTAGTGGACCAAGACCAGCAAGTGCCCTAAGCATCTAAGAAACCTCAAATCATTCAAACACCTTTTGCGTCTCCCACACCGCACTTCGCTGCATCTCCCTTCACACCCCACTGTCATTTCTGAAATTTATTGACATACCCCTTGCTATACCTACACACCACAGTTGTTCTAACATGACAGAGACTTCTGATTTGGACCGTATTCAGCAGACTGAAGTGGAGCTCAAGGCACTCCAGCTCCTTGTCCAATGAGTCCTCGACCACCTCCCCACACCAGAGAAGCAACCCCCCAGTGCCTCAAACCCACCCTCCGAAGCACCCGAAAACATTCAACCCCAAATGACTTCAATGGGGATCACGTGAAGGGGCGGGCCTTCCTCAACTCCTGCGAACTCTATATCACCCTCGTCCCAGACCAGTACGTGGACAATACCACTAGGATCATGTGGGCCTTCTCCTTCATGAAAAGTGATTGAGCAGCGCATTTGTCAATTGCCACATGAGGAACTACCAGACGATAGGGAGTCTCCCCTATGCATCGTGGCAGGAGTTCATGGCAGACTTTGTGACCGAATTCTGTCCGAAGAACAAAGTGCAAACAGCACGTACAGAGCTGGAGACCTCGAAGTATTTCCAGGGAACTCAAATGGTCGACGAGTACATCGACAAATTCCATGAGATTGTAGAACAGGCTCGATACTTCAAGGGCTTGCATATAGTCCTCAAATTTTGCCAAGGCTTAAACCCCAAGATTCAGGACTACGTTGCCTGTCTTATGAGCAGGTGGCCCTCGGACAAGATCCCTCAGGAGTGGTACACAGTGGCGAGACTCTGCAACGAGAACCACATCACCAAATAGTCCTTCAAATTGTCATCACACACCGCTTGAAGCTTCAAAGCCCCAACCACAACTGGGGGTCGACTTTGCCAGCCCATCGCCAAACCCATGGACCCCCTCTCTTGTTTCACACCATCGATCACAACACCCTCCAACCTGTCCCTCTCCAGCACCTCTACCCCTGTGTGAACAGTGGGCACTACCGCAGTTGTACGCTTCCGCTTTGGGCAGCCGGGACACCTATGAAACGACTGTCCGAAACATTTCGACATCTGGTATATGGACGTCGAAGAGTGACAGGCATTTGTCCAGGATGCACTGGCGGCCCTGGATGTGGCCAAGGTGCACTAAGAGGAGGCCGCTAGCCCGAAAGAGGAGGAAGTAGCAGGTTTTTGCCAAGACAGCACGTGAGCGGTACGCCACCACTGTCTGTACATAATCATTTCACTGTGCTGTCCATAGAAGAAGTGAATGAATCTGATTCTGCTTCTGTAACCCAGCCTGATGAGACAAAAGTCATACCAACCCCCACCACTCCCCCTCCACGGCTTCAAAGATGCCCTAAATGGGAGAAACAACTCCCTGAATGCTACCTCATGGCTTTGAATCCTGGTTCCGATTCTCTCGAACTCCAAGTGTCCATCCAGACAACCGACACTGGTGAGGTGCATTCGACGACGGCACTCCTGGATTCAGGTGCGACGGGGATGTTCGCAAACTCCGAATTTGTGAAGCGAAAGTGCTTGACAATCAGGCTGCTAAGTCGCCCCATACCAGTCTACAATGTGGACAGGTCCCCGAACGAGGCAGGCAGTATCTAAGGTGGTGGACATCGTGCTGCGCTATTGTAATCATTCAGAACACGCAGTCTTTGCAGTGACCAGCCTAGGGAAGCAGGACATCATTCTCGGACTCACCCGGCTTCGCAAACACAACCCCGAAGTCGACTGGAAGACAGCTGAGGTCAAGATGAGTTGTTGCCCAAACCAGTGCTGCACCTGCTAGGGCGAGGTTAATGAAGAACGGAAGACGTGCCTCACGGAAGCTGCAAGCATCCGTGCCTGTTGTGCGGGCCCCATGCCCACTCCTGACGTGGATATGGAGGACATCCCTGACCTCACACCTGACTCGGACGATGACAAGGATGATGACGAAGAGCCTTACACAGGCAAAGACTGGCTTGGGGAGGGGGATAGGTTATTCACCATGATGCTTCCCTGCTAAGCAGAATTTGTACACACCATGTTGAACATCTCACAACATTTAGCTAAGGCACACCATAAGAATTCGAAGCTGAAATTGTTCCAGGAGTCAGTCCCCACCCACCTCCATGACTTAGAGGACCTATTCACAAAATCGTCGTTTGATCGCCTCCCAGATCAGAAGGTGTGGGACCACACAATTGAGCTGGTCCCAGGCACAAAACCTGTGAATTGCAAGGTCTACCCTCTTGCCCCCAACGAGCAGGCTGAACTGGACACATTTATCCAGGAGAACTTCTCCAGTGGATGCATTCGCCCCTTGAAGTCGCCAATGGCCTCCCATACCCACTCCCACTCATTTCAGAACTGGTTAACCAACTTTGAGGCGCAAAGTACTTCATGAAGCTCGATGTCTGATGGGGGCACCAGAACATGCAGATGAAAGAGGGTCATGAATACTAATTGTGGCCTCTTCGAACCACTGGTCATGTTCTTCAGACTCACGAACTCCCCTTCGACCTTCTAGACCATGATGAATGAAATCTTCCAGGACCTGATCATGGAAGGGGTCATGTGTGTCTATCTCGACGATGTCCTCATCTTCACAAAATCCCTGGAGGAGCACTGCCAAATCACACGATTGTGTTACGAACCGCGAACGGGCTAGGAAGGACAAGGTCGTAGGAAGGATCAGATACAGCTCAGCGGTACTGGGAACAGCGCGGGAACTTGCACTGAGGACTTAGCTGATGTTGGGTGGACACGGAGCTATGCTAAAACACACGGTCTTGGCTTCAACCACTTTTCCAATAGGGTTGTGCCTCTTG
>QMFE01006174.1:0-10403 GCA_003314665.1 Tricholoma sp. MG77 | reverse complement strand
CCACACGACAACATGTGTGACTGCAACTGTGCCATGTCACATGCAAAAATGGATTGTCAACAATGTTCGACTCCATCTCCTGGGGCCTGGGGCTCTGAAAAACAAGGTAAGTATTGCTTTCATGATTATTTGTTTCTTTTACAATCACTAACTTTTTTTTTGCTATTTCTTTCTTTCAGGTTACACTTTTTATCTACAACAACAACACACTGCCCACCCAGCTCCTCCTCCCCATCCAAATGGGATGTGAGGGGCTTGTTTGGGGCCAAGATGAACCTGGGGAGGTGCCGGGAGGCCCATGCAGCAGGGTACCCACAAGGTAAGCAACCCCCTATGTCACAGCTAACCACCCACCCTACCTCTCGACACACCTAACACCCGACAGATGACCCTGCACCCACAACCACCGCTGCGAGCCACTGCTCGCAGGGTGGATCACAGGTGTTGACCGCCACATCACCAGGGGATTACAATGACAACAGACAACAGCATGAACAACAGCAACAAAAACAAGGGAATGAGCCAGGCCAACGACAACCAAGAGGGGAATGGCGACGATGACAGGGGAACAAGAATGGCAGGGGACAACAAGAACAGGGACACCGGGGACAATGGAGGTGCGAGTGCAGAGATGACGATGACAATGGGGGAGTGACAACGACTGCCACAGCACCTCCGGTGTCTCACTCGCAGCAAGACAGCAGTTTTAGTTTTAGTTTTAGTTTTAGTTTTTTTCCCCTTTAACTCTATACAGAAACCTGCTGCCCCTCACAAGGTGATAGTCAATAAATAAATCATTGCCTCTGTCGCTCTTTTCGGTGATGGTGAAGTCTTCTTTTGTAAATCTACTTGTAAATAAATAATTACCTTGCTTGCAAGGTCCCCCAGAAGTTAAGGTTCATGCAAATTTCAACATGTGCAAACAGTTCTATTCTTGATCACTTCCCTATTCTCAAGGCTCAAGCTACTGCAGTTCTCATCCCAGGCTCATCCTCTTCCAACTTCCAATGACTGTGACAGGAATATATGTATCTCTGATTTGCTGATGGATGTATAGAATTGCTCATCCAATCACCACCAGCTGTATTATTTATTGACTATTTATTTGGAAAATTATGTAATGCAGTATAATCTAATATGATCCATGTGACCCATGTAGCCACCATAACCCATTAAAATCAACACTCAGAGCTGACATTAAGCTAGCTACCAAGTCTTGGGATCAGTTCAATAATGTCATTTACATGTGTAGGCAATAGATTTTTCACATTAGGGCCCAGTATACTAGCTGAGAGGGAGTGATAATCCACATATAATCTAGGTGAGGTTATAATGTCATCTGGAAATTTCTGACTAATATGCATATGCCTCCATAGACCCCAGTCTGTGCTGTGAGAAGCCAACCTTTGGTTGGTGATGAGCAGCACCCTGGTTCAGCAGTTAGACATATTGTGCCTGTGACTATGTTCAAATTGAATATACATACTTATGTACAAGCAAGGTTTATGCTGGTGCCTGTGACAGTCCCTTGTAAACAAACTTATGTTCATAAAATTTGGTCATTAGTCTACCATGACTTTTTGTTATATTCCTGAGTTTCCTGCTGTTTTCTTGTATCCTAATATGAATTTCAGTCCTTACTGAGCTTTTTGCAGCACATGCCCAAAACTTTAGCTCATGTATGGGAACACCCATGATGACACAAAGATAGCATTTTCATTTGATTAGATTGTGATCAATGATGCTTGGCAGCACTATCTACACTGATCATCACCTACTGCAATGCTACACAGCCATAAATCCACCCTTTGCTGTTGACAATGACCAGCACAGCCAATGTGTCCTGGGACACACTGACTGGCATAGTTGCACCTTGCTGATAAATAATTCAAAATTAATTAAAATTAACCAAAAAAGAAAAGAGGGAAGAGAGGGAAGAGGGGAATCTTCTCTATGCATGCAGCTCAATCTTAATGTACACAAAGCATTGCTGCTAGTTGGTGAGCAGTGTAATGTAGGTAGCATGTCAATAAATTTTCTCTGCCTGCAGCACAATTTGCCATTATCTTGAACTATAGCTAACTTCTAAGTTGGTCATTTTCAAAAAAGAAATTGAGATATAGCTCCAAATAAAATAGATAAAGTTTTGAAAATATTTAAGGGCCAATACTAAGTGCAAAGGTTGATTGCTCTGGAGATAATTAACTAGCTACAAAACAGCTCATGTTTTGTAGCTTGCTGTCAGCCTCATCATTTGTTGTATCCCCCATTTGTGTCATTTCTGCATTGTCATTTGTCATTCCATCTTCATTGGTGTTTGTTGTCTTCTCCTTGTCATCTGTTGGCCCTTCCCTGTGTGCATTGTTGTTCATCATCCCACTGTGTTACAAATTTCCTTTAGTAAGTGGCCCGGACTTGTCATACTTATTACTCAGCAGACCAGACACGTTTCCATTGATATTGGACCCATTTCCTTTTCTAGATACCGATTCCCGCGGTATCTCTTATCCTCCACATGCTCTTGACATATGTCGTTTCGGACTGACATTAACAGCTGTTGCACTATGCTGCGCATATTGCGCCATTGCTTATCTACCAATAGTATTACTAGTACCTATTGTCTTACTCATCCTTCTTTGATTGGTAGATAAGGTAGTTACTACACATATATAAACTGTAGTAGTTTACAGGTCAAGGCTCTTCAGCTTGACCTAAGCAATCAACAGTCTTAACTCGCTCATTGCGCCCAGGCTAAGGACATCCCTTAGCGGCTGATAACTTGAACTACTGAGAACCCCTCAGTAGCTTCTCAGATGACGAACTAGTGGGAACCCCCCATTGTAGGTATCGTGTATTGGAAGACAGACCAATACGTTAGGTTGAGTACCTAGTTGACCGAGTTTGGACCTATTGTGTAACAAAAGGTCAAGCTGATCATATGTGCCCACCTTTTTCAGGTGTAGGCAAAACACAGACACCACGCGCCGTTCAGTGTATACCCAACACCAGCATCAAAGTCGCCCACCCAGACACGTGGGAGTGACAGAGAGCCCTTTAATATTAAAACTTGGAGGGAAGCACATCGGATATTCCAAAGACAGGAAATATTGGGCATACTTAGGAACAGGAGAACCAGTGGAGGAAGTTCACTTCACTCCAACCGACAGACTGCTTGAAAGCAGACCACCCGCCAGAACAATCTCGAGAGAGTCCTCTAGGGAGGAAGACACCCTCTTTGGAACAGCCATTACAGATCAGCGAACAGGATTCGCACAGACATCAGGAGAACCGATAACAGAAGAAGAAGAAGAAGACCCAGGGTTTTCTTTATACGAACCAGCACAACCATCCACATCTTCTCTCAACTCCAAATTCCGAGCAGAATTTGCTGCATCAGGAAATGTACCTTTACCACCTTCTACACCACCCACTCCAGAAGCACCTGAACATCCGTTCTCTTTTTCATGATCACTCTTTGCGCATAGACTCAAACCGAGTATGCCTGATCAAGTAAAAATCAGAACCCCTTCTGATTTCACTGGAGTAAAGGAATTAGCAAGCAAATTCATTGGAGAGGTTGGACTTTATCTTCGGATAAATGCTGTGATCTATGACACAGATGAGAAGAAGATAGGCTTCGCCTTGTCGTTCATGACAGGAGGCGTAGCAGCGGAATGGAAAGAAGTCAAGACTAGGCAGTTCATCGCGGCGAACAACTTCGGAAACTGGGAGGATTTTAAGACCACTTTCCTCACAGCTTTCTCGCCAATTGACAATGCAGGTACTGCTCGAACCGAATTGAAACAGCTTAAACAGACAGGAGACGTAGAAGAGTATATCTCCAAGTTCAGGATCTTATCCGGAAGGTCATTGACTATCGAGAACTGGTACAAGGCAGCGTCCAAGTACGACAGACAGTGGAGAAGGGCCTTGGCGGAAAAGCCATCCTGAAGCCCATTGCCACCACTACCGTGAACGGCACCCCTTCGCGCTTTGACCATACCAAAGACCCCAATGCCATGGATGTTGACACGATCATGACCAGAGAACAGCGGATTGATCACAGGAAGAGAAACCTCTGCTTCAATTGTCATCTCCTGGGACACAGAGCAAACAAATGCGGAAAGAAGGGTAGCGGCTATAAACCCTACCAGAAGGCGATGTCAGGAAGAGATGCGCATGGAAAGATACGTGCTATTATGAATGACCTGGAAGGTACTGAAAGAGATGAGGCCATGAAGTTGCTTGAAGAATTGGGTTTTTAAATCGGCGGCCCACCTTGACGTTGGACCCCGCCGAAGTTTCTGTTTCATCTGTACTTGTAGCCAATATGGAGAATCAATCTATGCGTTTACCAATCTCCATGGCAGATGAACAGAAAACCGTTGACCTGAATGCGCTCCTAGACTGTGGGGCAGGAGGAACTTTTATGGACTCAGACTTTGCATGAAGGAACGGGGTGAGACTCACTCCGCTCGCCAAACCGGTCAAAGCGAGGAACATAGATGGGACCCTAAACAAGAAAGGGACAATCACCCACTCTGCAAGGATGACCCTCAATGTCAATGGGAGGAGCTGAAATACCAGATTCCTTGTTGCAGGACTGGGAAGGGAGTCAATTATCCTAGGACTCCCGTGGCTGAAGGAACATAACCTGGCGATAGATTGGAAGAAAGGCACTTTTGAATATTGTGAGACGCGCTCTGTGGAGATAGCCAGAGCAGTGGTAGCAAAGACCAGACAGATGATGCAAGGGTCGGCCTTCGATTGGAAGCCGAGGACCCCAGATCTGAGGATATCACGAACCCACGTCGAGGATGGAAGTGATGAAAAAGTGCGCTCTTTGGCATCAGCCAGGAGAGCGGTGGCGAAGACTAGGGAGTTAGCACAGAGGTCGGCCTGTAAGCAGGAACAACCGATGACCCCTGAACTGAAAACACCTAAAACCTGTGTCGAAGAAGAACCAGAAGAGGAGATCATGATTGAGACGCTCGCGAATGCAGAACCCATCAGACCCCAGGACGAAGAAGAGGCTGTTGTTGACGCCCTCCCTTGTGAAGAACCGATCACTCAGGACACTACACCGGCACCAGAAAACCAAGAGGAATTACCGTCTCTCGTCCCTGATACAGAGGAAGATGAAGAGATAGCACCAGACGAACTCTTGATCACGTACATCAAAGGTGAACCCGTCATTGGCATTTTTGACCCTGGAAAGACTCCGTTGACGACAGAGTATGATGAGCCAACATATGGATGGAACAGGCAAACAGCGACCATATCACGGATTGTTCAATCCAGGACCTCTTTGAGGTACTGTCACAGACAGAACGTCTGGATTAGGGCAAAAACATCGGTTTCTCAACGGCTAGCACATGAAAGCGAGAAAGACCAGGCTGACAACAAGAAAACGCTTGATGAACTACTCCCTGATAACTACAAGGAGTACAAATGAGTGTTTGAAAAAGAAGCCTCGGAACACTTTCCTGAATCGAAACCTTGGGGTCATGCAATCAATTTAAAACTGGACTTCATAGTGAAGGACTGCAAGGTCTACCCCTTGTCTCCAAAGGAACAATTGTTGATGGACAACTTCATCAATGAGAACCTGAGGAAAGGGTATATTAGACCGTCTAAATTCCCAATGGCGTCACCTTTCTTCTTTACCAGCAAGAAGGACGCAGAGGCTTTACGACCTTGCCAAGACTACTGGTATTTGAACGATGGAACGATCAAAAATGCCTACCCGTTGCCTTTGGTGTCGGACTTACTGGACAAATTGAAGGGAGCCAAATGGTTTACGAAACTGGACATACAATGGGGGTATCATAACGTCAGGATAAAGGACGGAGACCAATGGAAAGGAACCTTCAAAACGAACAAAGGACTGTTTGAGCCGACAGTCATGTTCTTTGGCTTATGCAATTCACTGGCAACGTTCCAAGTGATGATGAACGATCATTTCAGAGATATGCTGAATGAAGGATGGGTTGTCATTTACATGGACGACATCCTAATATTCTTGGACAACCTGGAGGAACATCAAAAACGAACGCGACGAATCTTGCAAAGACTTCAGGAATGCAATCTATACCTAAAGGCAGAGAAGTGCAAGTTCAACGTACAAGAGGTTGAGTTCCTAGGCATGATCATTACACTGGACAAAATCACAATGGACCCCACGAAACTAGCAGGAATACAGGACTGGCCGGCACCAACCAATGTGAAAGCGGTCAGGTCATTCTTGGGATTTGGGAACTTTTACAGGAGATTCATTGGGCATTTCGCCGAGGCAGGAAGGCCTTTGAATGAATTGATGATGAAGGATAAAATCTTTGAATGGATGGATGATTGCCAACGTGCCTTCGAGATGCTGAAAAAGAAGTTTGCAGAAGAACTGGTACTGCTGATGCCTGACACCGCGAAGCCGTTTACCATTGAATCCAATGCCTCTAAACACGCGACAGGAGTGGTCCTACAACAAAAGGATAATAATGGAGACTGGCACCCATGCGGATATATCTCACATTCATTCACACAAACAGAACGGAATTACGAGATATACGACAGAGAGCTTCTAGGGATTGTACAAGCCCTGGAGACATGGAGACACTATCTGATAGGATCAGCTCACCCAGTAACGATTCTTTCTGATCACAAGAATCTAACATACTTCAGGACAGCACAAAAGTTGAACCGACGGCAGGTGAGATGGAGTCTATTCCTATCGGAATTGGATTTAAAACTTGTCCATGTACCTGGATCGCAGATGGTGCAGAGCGACGCGCTGTCAAGAAGACCAGATCACATACCTGAGAATGACATGGATAATGAAGACATCACGCTACTCCCCGATGCATTATTTGTCAGATTCATTGACACAGAAATACAGGACTTATTCGCAAAAAGGATAATGAAAGAAGACATTGTAAAGGATGCGATCACAGCACTGAAAACAAATGGAACACCACCAATAAAATCTTCCTTAATGGATTGGAAGGTAGAAGATGGATTATTGTTTTTCAAAGACAGATGCTACGTCCCGAACAACGAAGAACTCAGGCGACAACTCACAGAAAGATATCATAATTCCTTACCGAGTGGACACCCTGGGCAGTGGCAGACCACAGAATTATTGCGGAGAGACTATTGGTGGCCTGGAATGATTACTTTCATGAAGAAATTTGTTGAAGGATGCGCGACCTGTCAACAAATGAAAGTGAATACTCACCTGACCACACCTCCCCTCTCCCCGATAAAATCACATGCGACACACCCTTTCTCACTAGTGACGACAGACTTCATCACGGATTTACTGGAGTCCAAGGGATATGATTCACTCATGGTCGTGGTAGACCATGGCCTTACAAAGGGGGTAATTTTGATCCCTTGTAATAAGACAATTGACGCATTAGGAGCGGCTACCCTCTATTTGGACCACATATACAAGCGGTTCGGCTTACCAGACAAAGTCATATCAGACAGAGACCCTCGATTTGCATCGCAATTATTTCAAGAACTCGGACGGATCTTAGGGATCAAACTAGCTATGAGTACAGCCTATCACCCACAGACAGATGGAGAAACCGAAAGGGTCAATCAAGAGGTGTAAATCTATTTGAGGATCTTCTGTTCGAACAATCCGGACACCTGGAGATCGCTCCTGCCAACAGCAGAATTTGCGCATAATCAACGCACCCACTCCACACAGAAAAGATCCCCGTTTTACCTCATGATGGGATATGAGCCAAAGGTGATACCACTCCCTTATCAGAAATCTAATGTCCCTGCGGCCGAACAACGAATAGTCCAATTACAGAGGGCAAGGGATGACACACTCACGACCCACGAACTAGCTAGACAGCTGATGGCAGAAAGAACGACCCGGAACTTTACGCCATTCAAAGAAGGAGACAAGGTCTGGTTAGAGGTGAAGAACCTGAAACTGGGATATCAGACTTGGAAACTCGTGCCGAAAAGAGAAGGACCATTCCCGATCGGGAAGGTTCTAGGCCCCCTCTCTTATCAAATAGTGCTGCCAAAACAGTGGAAGATTCACCCTGTGTTCCACGCCGCCCTCCTGACCCCTTATCGAGAAAATGATACACATGGACCAAACTTCTTATCTCCACTGCCTGACCTGATAGAAGGCGAACCCGAGTACAAAGTCAAGGCAATAATCTCTCACAAGGGACAAGGCCATGGATGCCGGTATCTGGTCAAATGGAAAGGATATCCAATGTCAGAAAACTCGTGGGAACCACAGGGAAATCTGGAAAATGCTGAGAAGGTTCTTACCGCTTATAAGAGAAGAAAAGGCCTCTGAAACAGCCAGACCCACATCAAACCCCTACAGCGATGCATGCTAAGACAGACCCCACTTCCTTGACTACCCCCGCTCCTATCTCCCCATTTGCCACCCCCATTACCCCCAATGCCATGAGAACTCGCTTCTTCCTCTCTGACTCTGCCAATTGACTCGACATGGAGCGCAAGACTGAGAAAGACAAGACACTGAAACTGTTGTACAAGTCGTGGTGCAACAACCAACAGGCGCTCGGTCTTGCTAGAGCTCAACAAACCCTGCTGCTAGACGCTCTGATTGGTGCAGGCATTGAGGATCCCATCGCGGTCATCACTGCTAGAAGGGCGAAAGTGGAGTCGCTCTCGAAGAAACGGTTAGCCATGAAAACGATTGCCAAACGACCATCTCATTCTCCTACTAAATCACCGACTAAAGCCACATCCCCTTTGCCAACCCCTCCGAGACACCGCCCTTACAGGGGAAGACTACGTGCGGAGACCACTCCCCCTCCTTCCTACAACCAACACTTCTCTGATACCGCCACCTCCTTGCCAAGGCAGACAGCCACACTAGTCGATTGGGTCATTATTGACCTGAGCCGAGAGACACCACCACCCGCCACACCTCCTATTCCTTCCGTGCCTGCCAGAGTCACACCACCAATTACACTTCTGTACCCACCATACATGTCTATGGCCCAAGGTTTCGGATGCCAAGAAATCGGTCACTATCAATCGCATTGTCCTATGTTTACCTGTTTGAATTGTGGAGAATTAGAACCTGGACATTACCCTTCCGACTGCCCTGCCCTACCTTTCACCAATGATGACTACACTGATACCTTTGATGAGGAGGCATGGGCCAACATCGACGGAGAACCCTGTGGAGGAGACTTTGCAGACAGATATTGAAGTCGGTGACTTCAATTGTAACAGGGGGGTAATGTTACAAATTTCCTTTAGTAAGCGGCCCGGACTTGTCATACTTATTACTCAGCGGACCGGACACGTTTCCATTGATATTGGACCCATTTCCTTTTCTAGATACTGATTCCCACAGTATCTCTTATCCTCCACATGCTCTTGACATATGTCGTTTCGGACTGACATTAACAGCTGTTGCACTATGCTGCGCATATTGCGCCATTGCTTATCTACCAATAGTATTACTAGTACCTATTGTCTTACTCATCCTTCTTTGATTGGTAGATAAGGTAGTTACTACACATATATAAACTGTAGTAGTTTACAGGTCAAGGCTCTTCAGCTTGACCTAAGCAATCAACAGTCTTAACTCGCTCATTGCGCCCGGGCTAAGGACATCCCTTAGTGGCTGATAACTTGAACTACTGAGAACCCCTCAGTAGCTTCTCAGACGACAAACTAGTGGGAACCCCCCATTGTAGGTATTGTGTATTGGAAGACAGACCAATATGTTAGGTCGAGTACCTAGTTGACCGAGTTTGGACCTATTGCGTAACACACTGGGCCAGGTTGATGTGGCACCATTTGTCATCAGCACCTCCATTGCCCCCTATGAGCAGTAGCTTGCAGGCAGGGTGGTGGTGCTGTGTGATGTGGCATCCATTGTGGTTGGAAGGATGCCTGGTTTGGCAACCTACACTGGACTTAGGTGGATGGTGATGACAGGATCAATTTATCTTCGTTGCATGGAAGTGGGAACATTAGCTACTACACAATAAGGAAGTAAAATAATACTATACCTTCATTGCATGGAAGTGGGAACGAAGGTCATGGAGTAAAATATAAGTAATATATATAAGAAGATCGGTCGTGTAATAAAAGAAGGCCGCATCAAGCGTAGTGTGTAATTTGGGAAGGCCGCATCAGGCGTAGTCGCATAATAGGCAGATACCACATCAGCGGTGTAATGTCGGCACTGGTGGGTGTGGATAGGGAGGCGATAATGCGAGGAGCATTGTCGCTGGCACATGTGTTGTTGTTATATGTGTTGCCGGCGTGTTGCTGCTGTTGTCGCCGGTGGCTGTGCCGGCAGCTGTGCGGCGGCGGGGGAATGAGTGCACGTCGCCGATGGTGGCTGTGCCGGCACCGGGGGATGTTGCAATCTGTGTGTTGAC
>QMFE01006165.1:0-15172 GCA_003314665.1 Tricholoma sp. MG77 | reverse complement strand
ACCATTGGACATTTTAGACATCATTTTCATTATCTTTTATTTAGAGTTTAGAGGCAATGAGGGCGTTGCCATTGTGTAGGGGGGCACATGTAACCGTGCATCCTGCCATCACTACAGTCAGCAGGTACACAGTCATGTGATCTTGTGTTCATGTTAGGATACACGTAGATACAGTTTGTTTATCGTATACCACTATAGAGTTGCGTTGCCCGTGCATTGGGCCTTTCAGCTTGCGTCTCCGCACTGTTGCATAGAGACTGGACGTCTCCACTGTGCACCCCAGTCCGCACCTCTACAACATGAGCATGCCTCAACTCTCTGATCCCACCAGCCCCACAGATGCCTCGCACTTGTTCCGCGCTTGCTCTGCCCTAACAGCTATCTCCAAGATTGGATCTCTGACTTGTATGCGCAATTCCTGCTGGTGTCCCATCTTTCCGTTTGCTGAACTATACTTAGTATTATCATTTCCAATTGTATGAAACATCACCCCTATCCTGTATTCTTAGACTTAGGCTCCACATGGTCTCATAGCTTAGGAACATGCCGCTTCCGTTAGTTAGATGTATAAGTACTTCGTTATGCACGTGTAGAACCTTAGTCTAATAATCAACAATGATTCCATGCTCTCACTCATAGTTCCCTCAGTCCGCACAACCAAACTCCTTACCTGAAATAACAGACACGCTAGTAGCGCAGGGAGGCACAGCTCACCAACTCGTGTAGCTGAAGCCAAGTGCGACCGCTGACTGTAGATCGTCGCATGTGTGGTGCTCACACTTTGACCCGCTTGTCCTCGTGTCATGTATTTCGGTTCGTGACAGATACCCATAAAACCATGGAAAAGGGTATGGTATTGCCCAGGTATGGCATCTCACAACCTCTACCCATACCTGAGCATACCCATAACCACATTGACACAGTGTTACCTGTACCCATGTCATGCCTTATATATACCTGGAAGGCTGTCCCCTTACACTAGCCACCTACAACAACAACAATGACAACAAGCACCAGGACCAGGGCCTGATGGCAATGATGTACCCACCCCCACACCTCCAAGCACCTGGTCATAGGGTGTATCGTGGGTGTCTACCACAAGGGTGGGAAGAGGAGGGAGACAGCACTCCTGCACCCATCCCCCACCACTGTGAGCAACTGCTCATGGGGTGGAAACAGGGAACAACAATAACAGCAGAGGGACAACATTGTCGCAAACCTGCCATGCCAACCCATGCAGTTTTCTGTACCTACATGACCTGCCTGCACCCATACCTGCAAGCACAGGTATGGGTTTCATGTGGGTACAGGTACAGGTAGAGGTAGAGGTCGAGTGACCCACAGGTTACCCATGATGAGCACTTTGAATAATGCAATAATAACTGATTCTGCTGTACTTCTACGACAGCTAATAGGAGAATCATGGGGAATAGGGAAAAATTCCACTATGTACCAGCCTCAAAAAAGGGGAGTAAAAACACCTGACCAATAAGGAACTAACTGTCCTAATTGGGAGGGGACTTGCTTTATGTTGTTAGTAGTTGTTTGTTCTTGCTGGTCGCAATTCCTTGTAACTTTGAGTTTATAGTTTGCTCTTGTATTGACCTTGTAAGTGAGGTTATCCACTTCTCACTGCTTGCGTACGATTCGACGAAGCAGGCGATACACTATATTTAGCCATTCCTATGTGAATGAGAAATACTGATACTGGCATATATAGTGCAAACATCTTGGGAACCTGCGGACGGACTCACACCCGAAAAAGAAGGAATAACAAAGGCTGATGTAACCACGTAATTTGCTGGAGCGAAGAATTCCTCGCTGTTGTTGTAAATGCCGATGGCACCCAGGGTGTTATCGACAACGGTAACGCGGACAATGCATGGGGCTGGTGGAAAGGCTGGATGTCACCTCGAACTCAGAAGCTCCGCTTCTGCTCACAGTGAGAGTAGTTGTTGGTTGTCTAATAATAAGACTTGAAATGTTGCAGCCGTTAGGACTGGAGGAATGCTATGGTAGGAGGTAAGTAAGGGAAGCACAGAAGCAGTGGAGCACAAACTTGAATGCGGTGAGGCGAGTGGATGGATGGGGTTGATACCTGGCAATCGGTGCAGGAACCTTGACAGGGTGAGAAGGGATGGCATGCAAAACGTAAAATGCCAGCAGCGCAAGCCTCAGGAAACTCTCCAAATGGAGTTTATATACACGCAGTCCGGAGAAGTAACCGCGTTCCTGGGGACAAACCTGTATGGATGTCCCTGCTTCCATTCGCATGGTCATGTCAGATCGAGCGACTCTGAGGCAGTGCTCTCCCCTCGAGTCCACCGCTAGCCAGGTTGTCAGTGGAGTTTGCCACTTTACCTATTGTCAGTCCGCATAGCCATTTCTTTATGACTTCTCCCTTCGGACAGGTAGGTACGAAACCACGTCAGATGATTGGACATCTGATCATACTTGGGTTGCTCTGTATGACGGGCACAAGTCTTTATGTACTCCATTGATTCAGCACATATATCAGAATTTACATGAAAATTCAAACCATACCGATTTCATGAAGGACGGGGAAGACAACCGTTTCTTGACCGTTTCAGAACTCGGAAATCGAAGTCGGGACCGTCGCAAGCAAGTACAAACAAGTGCCAACATTTAATTGATGTTGACGGGCTCTCAGGCTAAATATGTATAACTTGGACATGGCAAGGACATGGAGATCCGTGACGTTTGCTGCGCAGAGGATATGACAAATAGACTACTCTGAACGTGGGAAGTTATTCTTCGCTCATTATAAAAGGCTCAGCCCAACTTGCTCAGCCAGCATTGCTTTTCAACATAACCGACGCACAACCGTGCTTGTTGTTAGTAAATTGTTTGTCCTTGCTGGTCGCAATACCCTATAACTTTGAATTCACAGTTTGCTCTTGTATTGACCTTGTAAGTGCTTGCGTACGATTCGACGAAGCAGGCGATACACTATATTTAGTAATTCCTTTTTTTCAATGTGAATGAAAAATACTGATTTCCATCTTTTAGAATTGCTAAATCTCTATTTTGAACTGTGTAAATCTTTTCCTGAGATTATGTGACGCAGCGACGCTGACGTGTAGCTGCAGCATGTTCAAAATAAGTATTGTAACAATTCTAATTCTGATCTTCGCAACGCGTATCAATTCCAGATTCACGCCTCCCCTGCCCAACGAGCCGAGGAAATGCAATTCCCCCAGCATCGTGTGCGCCATGACGTGCACGGACATCTCGTCAGACTCTAACAACTGTGGAGGGTGCGGCATCAAATGTGGACAGCAGCAAAAGTGTTCCAGCGGACATTGCGTCAACACCAACACGTGCAATCCCCCGCTCACCAAGTGCGGAAGCTCCTGCACTCTGCTCTCCCAAGACGCTCTCAACTGTGGGAAATGTAACAATCCATGCGGCGTGTATGCTGAGGGGTGCCAAAACTCTCGGTGCGTTTGTGTGCCGTGGGCCACGTCTTGCTCGGGAAAGTGCGTCGACCTCAGCACTGACAGCAGCAACTGCAACGGGTGTGGCAAAGGGTGTCCTTTCGGACAGCTGTGTTTCAACGGAGTGTGTACATGATACGTGTCTTTCGCTTGGGTTTACGAATTGCCATGATGATTGTATCCTGTTGGATTTTTAAAACTTGGCTCTTTGTTGCGGATACTGATACTGATACTGAATGGATTATGTAAAATTTAAACATCTTGCAATGTACCCGTTGGTGATCGGCCTTCGTTGTAACAGACTGATGCATCATACTTAATTTTTGAGAGTCCAAAATCCGCAATGTATGCCTTTCTGATGTCGTTAATTAAAATATTTGCCAGGCTGCATCAGGCATGCGATACATAGTACACCTCAAAAGTATTGTCCACGGGGACCTCAAAGGTGTGAGTTACATGTCTCTCATGCGTTCCGGATGTGAAACCGATGTGAATTACTTCTTACTACTGTCCTAGTAGTGGATCACTAAACCTTTTATGTTTTATTTTCATAGATTATGTTGTTACATTGCATGAGATCGAAGGTTGTCATTGGTCAATCTACCAAATATTGCTTGATCAATGCAAGAATACGACTAGAAAGCAGTGTAACTTGGGATGGAATGGCTTATGTCCAAGTTGGAGGCGCATGAAGGAGTACTACAAAGCTTGAGAAATACTCTCAGAAATTTACGCTTGCGCGACTCTTTAGAGGAGGAATTAACTATTGTATAAGGAATTCTGATAAATGATCTATAGGTAGATGACCCTATAACATCGTGCAACAAGTCCTGCTCGAAAGAATATGTGGATAAATGAGTCACTGGGTATATTCAGAAGAAAAGATGAAACGAAGCGCGAATTGCCGTCGCCACAGTGGCAAGCGATCACAGGCATCACCGCGACTTCAGCCCTCTAAGCCCCTTCACAACTTCGCCCATATCAGTACGATTCCATGCCCCACTCCACTCACGCTCCCTCCGCTTCCCGCACGCGGGAGGGGGACCCAGAAGTCCTGAAGTTCGGTTCCCATTCGATGGGCGTAGCGTCTTGCTCCTCGTCCTCCCCACGCCGTGTTGTACTACTCCTTCATCAGACTCCACACTCGTCACTACCTCCACCTCCACTCCGCCGGAATTCTTGCTCTTGACGCTGTGCGACCTCTCGACTCCGGCCTTGGTGTACAGTGCGGTTTTGACTTTGCTTTTGGAGGATTTGCGTTGTAGTAGGGTAGGGAAAAGGTTGGACATCGGCGCGGAGTTCGCGGGAGGCATGGGATTTTCGTGTGGAGTGATGAAGTACGGTTCTCGAGGTGACGGTGTGGAGTAGACATGGCGGTGCGTTCTGTAAACCGTATGGTGTTGTGTAGTCGGACTCGGCCGTGAGGGAAACTGGATCCGATAGGGACTGGGATTAGTGGACCCCTCCTCTGCTGCTGATGCTGCGCTGGGCTCGGCTACTCCGATCGTCTCTCGTCCATCAACCTTCCCACCACTCCCGCTACCGCCACTTCCGGGTTTCCCATCCCCTACTTCGACCTCTCTGGCCCAATATTTTGTCAGTAAATCAATCCCGCTCCCAAGGCTCAGGCTGCGGGGGCGGTGGGTGTACGTCTTCGTGTTCCCCAGCGTCGGCGTTGACGATGACTGAGATTTTTCAAGCACATCTCTTGCCTTCTGCCGCTCCAGCCGATATTTCTCCACGAGTATCGCAGGTGGGAGAGGTGCAGGTGTGGATGGCGCAGGTGGGATAATGAACTCCGCACTTGGGTGAGCCTCGGTCTGGGCATTCTGAGTCTGAGGCGAGGGCGGGGATTTGCGTTTCTTATGGGCGCCTGGAGTAGGCGGAGGTCCGATGATCACGATGGGAGGTCCGGATGCAGGTAGCGATTTTTGTTTGTGATTCAAAGAAGAGGGCCCTCGTGGAACTGGGATTATTTGAATGGACTGAGACCGGTGTTGGGATTGGGACCCACTTCTAGGCGTGATTGTAGGGTTGGATTGCGATGCAAGATTCTTCGCATGGAGATCGCGGTCTTTCTTCACAATCGTAGTGTGAAATACCAGCTCGGGAGGTACATTTTCTCCAAGAGTGCGAGTGAGCTTAGCAACCTTCTTCCTGCGTGCATCCCGTTCCCGCTCTTTCTCACGTTCCGAGCTATCCAACTGATTTGAACAGAAGGTGGGGGACAGTGGGGTGAGAGGGGTGAGTAGTCCTGGAGTCGTCGGTGTGGAGGGCAGTGCTAATGTCTGACTATCGGGGTTTGTAGCGAACGTAGGAGGGGAGAGAGAGCTGGTGCTGTGAAGGGAACTTGGTTTAGCGGAAGATGGGGAATGAGACGTAGAAGAAGACGCGGAGGGGAGGGAGGGAGTGGTATGTCCGTCGTGATATGGTACAGGAATGGAGAGAAGGGAAAGGACGAGGGGATGCGAAAAAGGTATGGAGTGGGTTTCTTTATTAGGTTTGCTGTCCAGCGTCTTGTCCCGGGACTGAGGCTTCGCCACATTAATTCCTTGCGTAGAGATCGGTTTCCCCTGCGACCCTTTATTCAAGCTGTTCTTCTTCAATAAGCGACTGCGCTTTTCATTATATGACGGAGGCTCCAGCTTCGGTGAAATATCTGGCACGAGCTCGAACGTAGGCTTCTCCGATGACATGTGCGCGTGCGCACGCTTCGCCAGGAAGTCACTCCGATCCGTATCATGCTTCGAAGAGCGGGAAGACGGAGACAGATTATCTTGTAAGGTACGACGTTCGTGATGGTGGGCCCGTTTAGCGTTGGAGGATGTTGTGGTAGAAGTAGGCGAACCGGTATGTAAACGAGCAGAGGTAGATGATGGCTCGAGTAGGTAAGGAGTGGTTCCCAGGAGTGATTCAAGCTTCCGTGCAGATCGAAGGAGACGGGTTCTTTGATGTGGGTCAAGGTTGTTCAATGTTGGTGGCGGCGCAGGGTCAACCAGAGGAATGGCAGACATTGTGAGGGGAAGTGAGACCTGAGGGAGGTTCTAGACGAAGGCAATAAAATAGTATGTTCTGCCATCAGACAACGTGAGCCGAGCAATAAAGAATTATACGCATTTACGGCGCGGTTACATACCGTAGACCCAGCGCAGGCACAAGAACTGGGAGAAGCGCAGTGACACACGTCTTAAGAATAGACTGGCAGATGCTTAGACGAGCAACCAACGGAGATTATAAGAGCGTTACCGCAACGCCAGGGAAGAGCAAGCGAAAAGAATGTGCCGGATTAAGAACAATACATAGTATTGTGGTGGGGCGTTAAGTGTTCATTCAGCTATTTCACCATCCGAGTCCACCACGGCCCCGCTGAGTCAAACATTTGTCCTGGATCGGAACAAGCAAATTATCAAATTACCAAATTGGCCTTTTAGCTCTGTTACAGGTCTGTTGCTAGAGCAACTTGTCACAAATAATCAACATGTCACATCAAAATATCATATCATGATATCATAAGTGGGTGACTTTCCGTAAGGATCTAGAAAAATCAAGAGAAATTAGATGGTTCAAGAGCGGAGTTGAATATGGTGGGAAATCATTCCTAGTAGATTTCTTCAAACCGTAAGCCACAAACGAATAGATTTTATTGGATGTTGATGGGCGGGACAGTGGGAGAGGGATCACGAAGTAGGATGCGCGATATACCAAATCAAGTGTTCTGAGGACAAATGTAAAGATCCCATCACGCCGATCTCATTTAGCGAGGTGGAAATCGTCTGAAAGTAACTACAGAGGGGTAAGGAGGCCTCTACAGACACCAAAATCTACAGAGGTTGACTTTCAGGAACAGACTTCAAAATTGATCAAATCCATCCCGATTTGGACACGGCATCTCGGCTGATAGATGTTTACTTCGTCGAAACCTCTCTAAACTTTTCTAGATCCTTACGGGAAGTCACCCAGTGTCACGTTCACTTTGCGACTTCGACGGAGTGGTTTTTCATTTTGCCCCAGGAACCTTACATCCCTTAACTCCGTGTCATACCAATAGTTCTTCCCTAATAGTGCCTGACTCGGACCTGCTTGACTCAGTGCCACCATATTGATCGACTCCGGCGTGCGACTGAGCTTCTTTCTCTGCAGTGAAAACGGATTCCAACTTAAGCTGCCAGTGGCACTAGTATGTACTGGTACGTGCGCTTAAATCCTCCTTGCGGCCATCCGTAAAATTTCCACGACTCATGTAACTCTTGCGACAGCCATGATGCATGATGTACAGTCGCTCATGGGGCCTCGGCTCCCTTGGTAACAAGACTCCGATCCTGGATCGTGGGTGTGGCAATCCTCGCATGTGGATAATTACACATGACAAAGTAATAAGTTCTTGTAAGCATCGTCAATCTTTGCCGGTTCACCTGTCGATATTCATATTATTCAAGCACGTGATTCCAGCCAAGGAAATCCAGGTACGCGCACTCGGTTGTTGTACCCAGCTCAGCAGGCCGCGGATATGTCGTACACGATTCGAAACTGGACCTGAGGCCTGAACCCCGATGCCGATAACTTGCATGCACTTTCAGGATGATCTCCTTCCTCGAGTTCTCCGTCTCCATTAACGCACTGAAATCGTATCACGGAACGTGGTTCATGTACGGGCTGATGATAGGAGAATTCTGGACTCATTCCCTCTTCTCGACCGTGCTGCCTCTGTACACTGCATCGGGTTTATTTTCCCGAACATGCGAGAATTTCGGAGCATTGCGGCAATGTAAGAGGTTTCCTTTCGGCGTTAATTGTATGCAACATTACGATTTCAAGTTGATTGTATTGGGGTCGAATCAGATATCGCTATGTCGGCCATTGTGGGCCGTGTTCTTCTACCCGAACAAATGAGAGAAGGGAAGAAGAGAATTCCTTTACGCCACTGTTCTTTGATTTTCTGCCATGTCACCAGATCTAATGTAATTTCTGGATTTCAAATTGGATCTCCATACTCTGTCTAATTTCCTTCCTCGTGGTAGAAGCGAGGCTTCAACTCTCCGCTGTCAAGCGACCGTGTCGACAGGGCTGTACAACCTTCTTCTGACGCACGTCTGTACGGCATTGACACCTACCGAGCGTCGATACAACGCTATCGTTCTACCTCCAAGGCGGATTTCCCGTCTTACCCGGAAAGAACGCGGATCGAGATGCTCCGATTGGGTATATGCCTGCCTTTATTTTCATCTTAAAGCGTTCAGCTCCGATTAGTTGGCCAATGTCATCCCAAATTCGAAATAATAGCGGCACGTTGTGAATTTCACAAGAATTTCGTGGTAGTTATTCTTTCAAGTTGTTTGTTGGACGCGTAATATCATACATGGCTAAAACGTTTCTCAGATACAACTCTCACTCAATCACCACGTCGCCATTGTAAGAACACGATGCAGGTATACTGTCAGTCTACAGGGCGACCTACTAACGGCACCCACGGATAATCCGGAAAATTCGGTGGTATAATATGCGTACCTGTGAGCGTAGTGCAAATCCTACGATTTTTCACAATGTTCCAGCACTGGACATGTTCCAACTTCCCGAATCCAAGTGCAGTGGCGTCGCGGTGTAACAGCACGTGGAGACGTCACGGTTTGCTTATGTAATGGCAATGTGTTTCGGTTCTTCGTCGGAGTCATTCCGACTTTGAGCACTATTGCAGCGACTATTGTCGACTGCCCACATGGACAGTGCGACTGGAATCACTCCATCTATATCTCCAGATGTTTCGCCTTCTCCACCCACTAAGAATTTGGCAATTCCAGCAGAGCTGGACGAGGGCCAAGGTGTCGAATCCAACTACGACCCTTCTCAGCTACACATCAACGTCTCATTGAAAGACAATCCAGCTGTCCCACCTCTGAATTCGCTCAGAGTCGCATGCGCACAACTACATGCTACCCCACATCTCACTAACATCGTCTCTTTCGCACTCTTCGGCATTGAAGCGGCGGGAAGCCGTGTAGCTCCAATCGATATCGATAATGGCTCTCTACCAGAGCCACCTGTTTGGGAACAGGCTTCTGCTATACAACTCAACTCCGACACCGTATCAGCCTGCGTGGCTCGTGTTCTCGAGATCGTTCCTGATGTCGAGCCTGATCACCTAACGGGGTTGGTGACTAAAGCGGCTTCTGCTCATGGGTCCGGGGTTCTGGAACATGTTTTGCATGTCTTATTCGAAGATTCGAAATATCCAAAGATTGACCCGAAGGGGAAAGGGAAGCGCAAGCATGTAAACGACGAGGACACGGATACGCAACCCGGAAGCTCGAAGCGGCCAAAAGTGGACTTCGGCTATGGCGATCTGTCCAGAGCGTTTAATGGAGGCCCAGATTATCTTGATCTCGCTCTGGTATGGGACTCGTTCCATCATTATATGTATACGTTCAGATCAGAAGCAGGCACGTCTACAAGAAGACTTCCCTTTCCTCCCAAAGGCGTATCTGAGAGAATCTCTTAATTCCTTTGATGGTCGCTATGCGCCGACTTATATTTCCCTTTCAGAGCAAGAAGAACTATACGAAGTAGGAAAACATTCGAAGCGGCCTGTGAAATTGCCTTATAAGCGCAGAAAGATCGCTTATCGTCCCATTAATAACGGTAAAAACAAGGACTTGTATGATGAGGAATTTGAGAAGGAGCGTGCATGGGTAGTCCGAGAAGTAATGGATGGTGATGACGAATGTGAAGGTGGTATTGAATGTGGATGCTGTTACGCCTCCTATCGTTTTGTACGTATTTCGGTTCTTTGTCCCTTCTCGTTAATCTCATATATTGAGCAGCAGAGCATGGTTCAGTGTCCCGAAACACATTTGTTCTGCCGAACTTGCATGAAATCTTATGCCGCTAATCAGCTCGGCATGCACGATCCCAAGATCAATTGCATCGATCCATCAGGGTGCGCAGCGCCCATTCCTGAGTCTGAGCTTCGACGATTCCTTCCTGACGGCATGATGAAGCTCTGGGAACGTGTGAAACAGCGGAAGGAGATTGAAGCGGCTGGATTGGGTGGGTTGGAGGAGTGCCCGTTCTGTGATTATGCTGTCATTCTCGAGGATTCGGACGATAAGGTGTTGAGGTGTGGGAACTTGGATGCATGCGGCGTTGTTAGCTGCAGGACATGCAAGAAGTCTGTGAGTAAACTTTTTCGCACTCCTCGTAATCTGTCGTTGATGTGTGTACAGAATCATCTTCCGAAGACCTGTGACGGTGAGATGCGTATCCACGGTGTTGGATTCTCTGACTAAAATATTGTATGTCATATAGAAGTCGACGGTGTTTTGGACGGACTGCATGCCGTCGAAGAAGCTATGAGTGAGCTTTGCGCTTTGTCCCCATTGTGTTTCATTTCAGCACTTCAACGTGACGCTGACTATGCCTGCAGGCCAGGCGTTGTTCCGAAATTGTCCTAGCTGTAAGAAAGGTCTGCATTACGTTTTTCTGTAATGCCAACTGTAAAATGACTTTTTTTTAAAAACCATCGTCAGCATTTGTCAAGGACGGAGGGGTACACTTCTTAGTTTGTTCTTTTCCTCAGTGTACTCACTGTTCGTCCTCCAGTGTAACCATATGACATGTCCATGTGGAGTAACGTCGTGTTATATTTGCCGCCAACCTATGAGTAATCACACCCAGGTATACTTCCGCATTAATATTCTAGTGCCGTTGTCGTTTACCATGTTTAAATTAGGCATGCATCCCGCCTATGAGTATTAAGTCCGCCCGCGACCGGGCTATGAAGGAGTACATTCGTGATCACCCGGATGTGGACGTAAAACAGATCCAGGTTGGCTTATCTACGCGACGTTCAGGGAAGCACAGGTTGAAAATTTTGTAAGGCCCGCGCTGTCACAAGTTTGTAGTTTGTGGAGTATGTATATGTATGTAGGGCGTAATTGTATTGATTGCAAATTGCAAGCATGGCCTGGAGCACAGGGCAGACAAGGAGAATGGAGCTTCTGCGTCGGCTCACCATACGTGTTGCGCTGAACTGCGCGTCAGCCAGCTCATACTTCTTCGCCTTCTGTCTCCGTCCATGAAAGCCCTACGCGGACTCAGTATCCGTGGTTCTGCGATCACCTGGCACGAGCCTGAGGATGAGGGCTAATGGGGACAGTTGAATGGCGCCACCGCATGGACAGACGTCCAACAACCTGTCATCACTCCTTCAGACGAATCAGACCATTTCCTGCCACCAGAGGATGCCAGTGTCTGGCAAAAATACCCTTCTACTGGAAAACAATGGTGTATGCAAAATATCTCTCTAACTAGAACCCTGGCTTTGCAAACTACCATTCTGACCTGGAGGAAAATTTTACATTTTACGCCGCATACAAACACGCTACTCAGTAAAAATCTACGACAATCTCGTACCATCCGAGGGACGAAATTCGCCCAGTTTATCGTGAGTAGCAGATTGGGCCCACCGCACCACAGAGTCATATGGGCTCACGAGTCACAGCGCTAGTACCAGGTGAGCATGCCACTTCGCCACAAGTCAACCAGTGCCAAGATTGCCTTGTTCGACAGACCCCTTGGCACCACCTTACTAGTAGCAAACTAGTGCGTCCGAGTCACATCCCTGTAGACCTTGTGCAAAGCCATGCCCGTGGGAGGAGATGGAGATAGCGGGTGGATATGTTACTGATGACCCAGGCCAGTCGAGGGAGAGGAACTGTTGACCTTTGTTGACCTCCATTAGACGTTTGATGGAGATTTTGAATTCGGAGTGGTAATTCCGATCTGACACTGGTAGTGGCACAACCTGTAACCCAATTGCGGATCAAATCAAAATTACATGATCCTTTTGGCAACAGAGCATAACAGGAAGCCAGGAGCCATACAGGAAGTCCATAACGGTGGTTTTACAAGGATGTTGAATCCAAAAATCACAGCTTGGAAGCGTATGAACTATGCTAGGAGCCTAGGAAGTCGGTAGTAGTCACCAGTGACGAAAATTTTTGTGAAAATTGCTTGAGAAAACTATTGTACGTGACCTAAAATTACCATATATGGCAGGAGGGGTGGGGGTCAACGGAGGGGCCGAAACAAAAAATCCGAGTGGATATGCGATTTTCCCGTTCTGCCATCCCCTTGGAACATTCTACAATTTTGCAGTCAGCTGTCAATAAAATGCAAGCTAAGCCTTTTCTCATCTGGCGCAGGCGTTTTGACCTTGCCGGACATCTTGCCAGTGACAGGTCATGCTGGAACCTCATGTGCGTGGAACGTGAAATTGATATGCTGTATTGGGTATGTCGCCTCACGCACAATAATTTTTGTATTCGTGTCTTGTATAAAGGATTGTCTGACCGGAACCCTTCTCACCAGCCCCAGCACTAGGAATTATACGACGAATTATACTGCGACTTTGTACGCTAAATCTACAAAGTGAGCAACCCTGGTGTTCGCGTCGCTGCCAGTTACTTCCACTGATAATCGTCTGCAGCATGGTGGATCCGAAGCGTGCTGCCTTCCAGCTCCGGGGCAACGACCTCACCTGGTTTCTTTCGGGTCACCGATACGTGCGCTTCAGAATCGCTCAGCCAGATGATCGTGAAGTCGAGCCCACTAACCTCCCCCAAAATTGGGCCACGTTCAAGACAGTCGGGTGGATCGAAGCAGACGCTTTCCTTTCAGAATGCACGGAGGCCGGCTCTGAGACGGCCTTCGTATTCAACGGCGACCAGGTTATGAGCATCCAAGTTGCTGAAGCCGAATACTGGAACGACACTCTTTTGTGGCCTGGATCTGACACTATCGCCAACAAATGGAAGGCCCTTGACATCGCTGGCTTTGCTGGCGGCGTCGATGCCGCATTCCTTTCAAGACGGCATAATGCCACGACCGGCGAGGCGTGGTTCTTCCGTGGGTACCATTGTGTGCGCATCAAATACAGTTGCGTTACTTCTTCGCTTCGAGTTTCTGTTTTCTCTCAACCTAAGGCGTCTTTTACAGTCAAGAATGGGAATGAATTGAACACATTTGTGCTTGAAGGACCTGTTATCATCGCTACAAAACTTCCCGGTCTGGGGGAAGCTGGCTTCGATTCCGTGGATTGTGTCTTGAACACAGCGATACCCAATCAGCGCTGGTTCTTCAAAGGCACAAAAGCTGTGCTCATCAGTACGTGAATTCCAGTCTCTTTCACTCCCCTCAATCTACTGACCTCTGAGCCTTCTGTTAGATACGACTGATGGTGACGGTACAATTGTCGAGGGTCCGCTTGATGTACACACCAAGTTCACATCCCTTCACTGTGAAGGTTTCTACACTTGATCCCTGCACCCCACACCTGGAGGTGAACGCACCGATACACATTTCTCTTCCATTTTTACCTGTACCGTTCCTTTTGACATAGTAACAACCGATTGTGTTCGATCTCCTTTTTTTCTCGATTCAGAATAGCGATTGTTATAATTTTTTTATTCAATCTTGCTATCGATCAGTGCGACACGACAATCACAAGTGCAATACTATCAAATACGGTTAAGCATGAGAGGATGGGACATTATATTGCCGCCTAGTGCCGGACCTCTCGCCTGGCTCTCGGATGTCTGAAATAGGCTTAGATTCTATCAAAATTCAGGACTCGCAAAGTGTGCGATTTTTTAGGACCCGCCTATCGTTTTGAATGTACATAGCTGGAAGGCTTGACACTCCATGGCACCGTAACACCATCACCGGCGATGATATCCTCCGGCGCCAGGCCCTGACATGTGTGCCTCTCGAGTGACACCGCATGAAAGTAACCCCTCGATGACGTTTATTTTCCTGACTAACAGTTAGATTCAGTCCCTGTGGGCAGAGGTCCTTGACTTAAATACTGCCATCGACTCTGATACATCCTTCCCAGGTTTCTCTGAACCCAGAGCGCTCCTAGCACCTGCGTTTCCTCGCATTCACTATGGCTCAATATGTTGCTATCATCGATGCTGGATCCACCAAGTCTGAACTGTTCATATACCGGTATGCGCTAGTGGCGATCGTCGGCGACCCTGCCCGTACTGCAGGTGCTGAGGTTGTCGAGAATATCCCGTGCACAGTCCCGGAATGCAGAAGTAAGCATGTTTAATATTCATCCTGTTCCATAAGTTTAACGAGTACTCGACGCCAGGCGACACACCCATAGACAATCAGGCAGACGACGCTGCTATGAGGGGTCATCTGCGACCTCTATTAACCGCTGGTCTGGACAAGTTGTGTAATCTGCCTCAGGCTATTAACTGTGGACTCGGAGGCCCTGAGAGGCAGGTTCCGGTGTACGTCCTGGCCACTGCTGGTGTGCGCGGCCGCACAGACTCGACGGCCATCATGCGCCGTGCTTGGGACGCGATCAATTGGTTCAAAGGCGACGACGAACGCGGCGTGGTCTATGACATTGGGCCTGCTGATGTTGTAGATAACGCTATCAGAGACGCCTTCTCGTTTGTCGTTCCGGCGCTGGACGAGGGCGTCTACGCATGGATTGCAATGAATAACGACAAAGGCGTGGCCGACAAGAGGTTTGGGATCACGGAGCTAGGCGGGAAATCCATGCAGGTTGCGTATGAAAACCCCGCTGCTGCGGGTGGCAGCTCGAAGGAGGTGTGCTTGTTTAGCTCGAAGTACCGTGTGATGTCACACATCTGGAAATCGGCAGGGGTCCGGTATGACTAGACAGATTTGATCAACAATTAACA
>QMFE01006161.1:0-18064 GCA_003314665.1 Tricholoma sp. MG77 | reverse complement strand
GCTCGGCCTCGGCCGGCTTACGGCTTCGAGCCGAGCCGTGCACATCACTACTCTCATTATGGTTGCTAATAGCCTCCATCTTCCTTGTCAGCCTCGGCCCTGTGAACGAATATCACGGCCATTAAACCTGAGCCAAACCCCAAGGTGGACAATAACCTTCCGCACATTACCATTCAGCTGTTGGTGTACAAGGAATCTCTGGAGCTCGTCATGTAAGTCTGTCTCGTGGCCTCGCTATCTTCTCTTACATAACACCTTCGTTAGTGCCCTACCTGTGTTCTCAGTCAAGAAAGCTATGCAGACATGCTCGGCAAGGTGGCACGTCGGCAACCTTCGTCTGTGACGAGAGTTTATGGCCCTTTGATGCTGAGGCGTGCGAGGAGCGTATCATGTTCTATGCCAACCACGATATTGGCTGGGTTGCGCGACATGGACACTCGAGCGCACTGGGGATCAGTGTCTTACAGGACGTCAAGGCGATGCGCCTGGCAGAGGAGGAGATGTTCGAGGAGAGCGTGAGACGGTCCCGCCCCTCGGTGTCATAATGGAAAGAGTATACTTCGTTGGCCAGGTCGTTTTGATTATCGATTTGGATACGATCGCACCCGAGCCTGAGGTGGGTTTTTTCCGTCTTTATTTCGTCTTTGGTTAGTGCCTACTCATGAGTTTTGTGTAGGATTGCTCTTCAGGGATGTGGCCGATGCGGCGAGGGTGATGGCAAAGACCCCGGATGTTGCCATCATCCAACACGAATCAGGTAAGTTCTCGTTTCACTCATCTTCGCTGCCTCGTATATCTGCTAATTACCGATGTTCTCCTCCCACCAGACGTATTGCAAGTCGTATACCACTACTTCGAAAACGGCATCACCCACATCACACGGCGAATCAACAAATGTATCTCCCTCGGTTGCGCAAATGGCGAAGTCACGCCTTTCGTCGGACACAACAGCTTCCTACGGTGGTCCGCCGTCCAAGACGCCTCATTCGTTCACCCAGCCAACAACGTACGGAAACAACGAAACGAAGCGAATGTATCAGAGGACTTCGATCTCGCTCTGAGGCTGCTCCTGAACGGGTACACTCTATGACGGGCGACATATAGTACGGGAGGATTCAAGGAAGGTGTTTCGCTTACGGTTGTTGATGAGCTTGCGAGGTGGCAGAAATATGGTTCTGGTATGTTGTTTTTTTGAGGGGGGGTGAATAGGATGTAATGAGAGTGTATTCAACCCTTTCGTCAAGTAGTTGTGATATGGTCCGATCAGCCCGCAGCTTCGAGGGTTCATGTGATGTCTTGTAAGTGCCTCGCCCTCGTTTTTTCTCGTACGCTGATCGATGTTTACCTCGAATTTTAGATATGTTCTCGTACTGTATGTATTCTTCCTGGTCTAAGCTTGCTTGTTGTAGACGGCATCACCGCTGCGACCATCGGTTCCATCCTCAACTACCTTCTCCTCGAGCTCGCTCTGCAATCAACTGGTTCTACCTACACTCCTTCGTGATTCTCCTCACGTGTACGGTCGTCTTCCCCAGCATCGGAAATCCGGGGTTCACGCTACTGGAGTACCGTCTCGGGCAAAGGAACTGCTTCGCTGCGCTTGTTGAGAATTTGCGTTGGATCCCGTGCTTGTGTTTCGTTTTCTCCGACGAGGCGACGAATATTCCAGACATGTTACCTTCGTAGCCTGTTCTTTGGTGGGCTGAGTATTCATCTGTCAACAGCATTGCTGGCACACATGTTCTCATAACATGTATGTCAACCTTCTCTCTTTTGGTTTGGACCATTACTTCTCGGTGCTGTAGGATGTGGGGATGAACCGTTAAGGAAGTAGAACATCCGACATTCTGGATCGAAGGTTCGTCGCCACTATATTAATTCCCTTTCGAGTCCAACACCCCACTAACTATACCTGTATCCGCCTCTACAGTACCCCTCATCTGGCAGTGCTTCAAACTCTCGTTCATCATCTGCTTCATATGCATAGCCTTGATGGTCATGTACACCACCAACCTTGCGCCATTTGTGCCGTTCGAGTGGCAGATACTTGGGTATGACTGGCCGCTTATCATCCCTCTCTCACTTGGGTCTCACATTCTTTTTACCTGTACATTGTGTTGCTATTCACTGTCTACATTGCTGATGCTTTGTTCTTGTAGTAGATTGTTCTGAACCCCTGGCTTATGATATTCTCGCATTGAGTATTTCTCAGAGGTCTTTTTCATGCAGCACCGTGGACAGTTTCATTCCTGCGGTATCCTTGTTTGCACCTTGTCTGACAAGACATAATATTAGTTTTACATCCATGAACACTATGCATTTGTATCTTGGCCTCCTTCAAGGTGACTTACTATACACTCCTCACTTTTATCCGCTATCTTCATGTCTGCTCACGCCTGTTTTTCTATTTTGGTTGGACTTTCTGGGGTAACTAGGCAGTGGATGGACTTTGGGTTTGACTCGTAAGCATACATATGCATTACAGTATTTGCTACTTAATGTGTGAATTGTCATGATATATTTAATGCATATTACAATGACTGCTGGAATGATAGGCATGCATGGTAGAGGTGGCAGGTGTTATGGAAGTGGGGTGAGACAAGTATGATAATGGAGATACTGAGATACCTGTGTTATTGGACAAAACTCATCAGATACTCATGATACTCATAATGTGAGATAATGGGATACTATACATTTGAAGAGCATATGATCCATGATATTCTGATGTCAATTATCTTGAACCTATTAACTTAATTTCAGGACAGTTTTCAAGACAACATTCAGGCTACAGAACTCACAAGACGGTTGGCTAGTGCAATCTGAAGAATGGCCTCTGCAAGACTGTCTTTTGCCCTCTTCGATTTCAGGGGTTTTCTCTTAATTTCTAGCTGACTGACAGCTTCCTTGATAGCAGCCCAATGAGAAGAGGTTCCCAGATCTAGCACCATCTTGGCCAGCTCCTCTGGTGAGTGAAAGAAAGCATATTCAGCCAGAATTGCTGATGCTAAAGAAGGATAGATCAATGCAGAATAAATGTAAATGGAATTGACAACACAAACCTATGCCACATTGAGTAAGTGTATGCAGGTCAGAAGATGCATGCATCTATATATTCCAATATTAGTAGAAAAAAGTGTTGGTGAAATGAATGGCCAGACCAAGGTACAAAAATCAGATTGTTGTTCTAATGAGAAACCAAAAAGCAAGTTTTTAAGCTAAAAAGAACTAGACATAGCAATAGTCAGTATGCAACATTATGAAGAATTTAATTGGGTCATACCAGCAGCAAGTATGGCATAAAAAATTGGAAATCGCAAGGAGGAATTTAGTGGTGGATAATATTAAATAAATTAACAGGCCTACAGGCTGAAAAAAAGATAGAACATGAGTTGATCAATAAAGATATGAACACACTTACAGACTGCATTTGTGAGAGCAAGAGTGCAAAACATCAAAGTTATAGTCAAACAAAATTTTTGCTTGCTAGCACTTACAGGCTGCAGTTAGAAAATAAAAGGTCATGGACTATCAGAAAGTGATGTTTCTTGTTCAAACAGACAGGTCACTTACTTCCTGTGATTGCAAAACCAAAGGGTATGGAATATCAGCAAGTGATGTGCAATGTTCAAACAGACATCACTTACCCACTGTGATAATAAGACAAAGAGCATGAGGTGTCAGAAAGTGACTCAGATGTGCCATGCTGAAATAGACATGTAACTTACACTCTGTGATAACAAACAAAAACATGCATGGAATGTCAGAAAAATATTTGCCATGTTTAAAACAGATGGCACTGACCCACTGTGATAACAAAACAAAGAGCATGGAATGTCAGAAGTGATATGCCATGGTCAAACAGACATGTCACTTACCCACTGTGATAACAAAATAAAGAGCATGGAATGTCAGAAGTGATGTGCCATATTCAAACAGGCATATCACTTACTTTCTGTGATTACAAAACAAAAGTGCATGAAATGTCTGAAAGTGATGTGCCATATTCAAACAGACATGTCACTTACAAACTGTGATAACAAAACAAAGAGCATGGAATATCAGAAAGTGATGTGCCATGTTGCAAACAGAAATGACACTTTCCCACTGTGATAACAAAACAAAGACCATGGAATATCAGAAAGTGACATGCCATGTTCAAACAGAAATGTCACTTACCTGCTGTGATAACAAAACACAGAGCATGAAATATCAGAAAGTGATTTGTCATATTCAAACAAATATGTCACTTACCCGCTGTGATTACAAAGCACAGAGCATGAAATATCAGAAAGTGATTTGCCATATTCAAACAAACATGTCACTTACCTGCTGTGATTACAAAACAAAAGCACATAGCATGTCAGTGATATGCCATGTTGAAACAGACATGTCACTTACCCACTGTAATAAATAAATAAAGCACATGGAATGTCAGAAAATAATATGCTATGCTCAAACAGAAATGCCACTTACCCGCTGTGGTAACAAAACAAAGAGCATGGAATGTCAAGTGATTTGCCATATTCAAACAGACATGTCACTTACCCGCTGTGGTTATAAAACAAAAGAACATGGAATATCAGAAAATGATTTGCCATGTTCAATCAAACATGTCACTTACCCACTATGATAACAAAATAAAGAGCATGGAATGTCAGAAGTAATGTGCTATGTCACTCAAACAGACATGTCACTTGCTTTCTGTGATTAAAAAATAAAAGTGCATGTAATATAAGTAAGTTGCCATGTTCAAACAGACATTTCACTTACCCACTGTGATCACAAAACAAAGAGCATGCAATGTCAGAAAGTGATGTGCTATGTTCAAACAGACATGCCACTTACAGACTGTGATTACAAAACAAAAGTGCATGGCATGTCAGTGATGTGCCATATTGAAACAGACATGTCACCTACTTCCTGTGATTACAAAACAAAAATGCATGGAATGTCAGAAAGTGATGTGCCATGCTCAGACTCACATATCACTCACTTGCTGTGATTACCAAACACAAGTGTATGGAATGTCAGAAAGTAATGTGCCATATTCAAACAGACACATTACTTACAGACTGTGATTACAAAACAAAAGTGCATGGCATGTCAGTGATGTGGCATGTTAAATCAGACATGTCACCCACTTCCTGTGATTACAAAACAAAAGTGCATAGGATGTCAGAAACTGATGTGCTATGTTCAACCAGACATGTCACTTACTTCCTGTGATTACAAACAAAAGTGCATAGAATGTTAGAAACTGATTTGCCATGTTCAACAGACATGACATTTACTTTCTGTGATTACAAAACAAAAGATTGTGAAATGTCAGAGCATGATGCACACCTTCAGACAGATATGTCCCTTACAAACTGTGATCAAAAGACAAACAACCACAAAGTATTGAACATCATTTGTAATATTCAAATGACATATTGCTTACTTCCTATAAATAAAAAAAGAACATGAGAATATACTGCTGTATGATAAGTATAAATCTTACATCCTATTATTTCACAGCCACACAGCATTATGTCCTACACTTTTGAACTGTAAAGCAGGAAACAGGACATACCCACTAGTATTCCCAACTACCTCTCAATCCCAGTGTATTAGTGTATGAAACATAAGCTTACTTACATTCTATTATGACCAATTAAAAGCTCAAAAATGAGACATAAACCAACAGTTAGTAAGTCATGTCAATACTCACATCCTGTGGTATATATCCAGCATATGTATGTCTCATGTTAATCTGATGTAGTACAATGATATACCACACTCTATGCAAATCAAATTGTTGTGAGCATAATGTGAACATGAATTTAATTCATTATTACCACAGTTTTTGGAAACCACCAACCTATGCCCGCTGCAAGGATGGTCAAGTCTCGAAATGTTACACCACTGGTAGTAATTTGTTTCAAAGTTGTCATCTGTTTTGCTAACATTCCTATTAAATGTGTCCTGTGATTGACATTCAGTACAGTTCTGCCAAAGAAAGATAAGTCCTTGTACTGTATAGAATATATGAAACAGAGCTCCAATTGATTCCTTTGTGTTGATACAAACAGAGCCTGGAGAATCTTCTGGTCAAGAGCAGCTGCAGTCTGTTCAACAAGCTCATTGCAATGGCTCTGAGACAGATTCATATCTATAAGTAGCATGTTTGTCCAGAATACTTGCTATACAATTAGTAATTACAAAAAAACTCTTACCTCGAAGGATGACAGTTGCCTTTGGAGGATAACAACTCTTGAAAATTGGTAAGTTTTTGCAATTGCTCTGAAAATCCTTCATGGCTCGAATTGGTGCTTGGATTACTGCCTCAGCTGGTGACAGGCCTTCATCTTTCAGTGCTTCATATGCTTCATCATCACAGGCATCAAATTTGGTGAATGCCACAATGACAGGCACTATGATAATTGTAACTTAGCATGTAGAATAATCATCAGTAAGTTCCACCCTTCCTTACCTTTCCCAGTTCCAACCCTTGCAAAGAAATCCTCCTCTGCTCTGGTAACTGGCCTTGGGCTATCCATAGGAATGCAGTACCTGACACAAGAGAAATACCGTAATCTTATGGCACAAGGTAGAATTACTAACCAAATAGCATGGATTTGGTCTGGTAATTTCCGTTCCTTTGCCCGCTGCTTGATGAACTTCTTCACATCATCCAACTCGCTTGTACCCCCAGCTTCAAATCCACGAGAGTCATGGAAAACAAAACCTCGGTTGCTTCGAAAAATCATTTCATTGTCAATATTGTGAAGACCTCGCTAAATTAATCCTTATTAGTTTAAAGTTATACTACCAGATTAATGAGGCCACATGCTAACCCGTGCAGATGGTTCAATGACATCAAGGTTGATCTGATGGAAAACAATAAGTTATACAAGACATAGCACAGGCGCATACAGCGCACCTTCTCTCCTTTGCTGTTGAAAATCTCGGGGATTTCGTCGGTCTTGCAGATCTTCTGGAGAATAGTTGTCTTGCCCGAGTTGGCTCTTCCGATGATGAGAACGCGGAAGCGACCAGCTCTCTTCCGAAGTTCCTCGGCACAGTCCTCGTTGCGATTGTCATTGGATAGCGCAGAATTCGACATGGTTTAGAGCTGAAAGACGGTCAACGATGGTGGGATCGAGTTTTGCGATGGTGTTGCCAGTGGAAGACTACAGTGAAGCACGTGGTTACATCTGACGCAGTTCCGTTTGTCAGCGGTAGTTTCATCATCAGCAAGTGCCCTTATTCCCAACAAATTTTTCTTATAAGTTGCCGCTATGTACCGTGACGACTAAGCGGTACTTGATTCGTCAAATCTCAGCAGGATGGCATGAACGTCTGCTGGGTTCACGGCTGGTGATGTTTACTAGGACTATTTCGAGGGTAGCTTTGCAATTTGGTACGTACTCTATTCGCCTTTTCCCTGATGTCGACGCCAAACCAGTTATAGAGATATTGCCGCTATCGTAAGGTTTTCCGTCCACCTCGTGCTCGAGATAGCATTACTATCAATGGCACATAGCCTATGCTGTTGAATGGTTTGATACTTCCCTCTGGTTAACTAGCCGTGTAGGTAAGCTGATCGCTTCCCATTTTTATTCTTCTTCTCGTGGCCGTACGAATTCAGCGGTTGTCGGTGACTTTCCCTTTTCTAATCTATCGTCTTGCGCTACTATTTGTAATTACTTACCTACCCCGTCTTGCCAACTAGATGTCGTGTTCTAGTCCGATTCGATCTCTTCTTCTCTCCGTATACTTTCTGTCTAACTCTGTTTCTCTCCACAACCGCCTCTGCCATTGCTGACGTTGCCCATGTAGCTTCCAACATAAGTCTCTGTCCTCTCCAATGACATCACCTCCTGCATCACATCTGGAACTTTGGGCAGTTCCTGCTCAACTGATGGTTCTGTAATCTAATCACATGCGTCAGAATCCGGCGGTGTGCCTCGCTGGATCAAAGGTAACTATGGATGTCGGTTTCTCTTATACTCTACTTTCTGTGATATGTAGGACCCTTATGTCCTACGTCCCTCCATCTCTCATTCCAAATCTACCTTTTGTTAACTTGTCCTCTTCTAGTTCGTCTGTTACTGTAGGCTGGACGCTCTTCCCTCGTCCTTCTCGTGGGGGGAAAGAGGAATTACACAGCGTGGACCAGGAATGATTCGAACTCAGCGTTTTTCAGAGGTATGTTCGACTTCTACGTACATAATTATATATACTACAAACTTCAGGCTAACAAATTGATAGCCCACAAATAACAATTTGAAACTCTACATCCTCTTCGTCGTCCAAACCAATGGCATGCTTTCTCTACCAAAGGATGTTGCTTCCATACTTTCCGACCCTTCGAACAACCTCACTCCAGCGGTAGCCGCTATTGGTTCGATGATCGAGTTCAACAGTAATGGCACCAATGCATTTTTTGGTGCAGGGCTTATGGTGGATTCTGCAAATGGTTATACTCTGTTCGCACTGAATCACGACGCGTTGGTGGCTGGCAGTGCTACCGCGTTGAGTTTGTCGATTAATGAAATAGCGTTAATGGCTCACGTAAGTTTTCCGTTTCTATCGTATCTCCTTTCAAGTTTATTGCTTACCTGTCCCTTGCAGTAGTATATCAACCGTGCCTCTGGAGCATACATGGTTACTGGTTACTGAGAATAGATCGAATGTGAGGATCGTGAAGTCGGATGTGTTGGAGCCGGGCGAGTTATTGATAGGGATTTAGTGAGAATGCAGATGTTGATGCTGGGACATCTAGTACTGCGTGAGCCTTATCTATTTCTTCATCCATTTCTTTCTTGACCGTTTTACGTGAATTGCAGGTAGGCAAGCCTGACTTCTGCAGTGGCGACGGTGACGGACCTTTTAGTGCGCTGCCTACAAGTCTTTGAAAACAGTCTTCAATTTTGCTTGAATCTTGCCATCGCTACCACCCATTCGAGTAGCACGTTCATTTCCCTGAAACCTTGTTCATATCTCACCACCATTCTTAGTCGTCAAACAGAACTCTCTTTACGAACTTCTAGGGCATCTGCCGAACGGCGCCCCGAAGAACCTGAACGCGATGCGGGCTGCGACTAGCGGCATGACATAGGTCGCCATGATGACGATGTAATTTAGAGCCAGGACCGTTATACGGAGTTCTGCGCATGTCTAATTGTCATGAGCAATCTCAAAATGTGTATCGGTCACAAAGGGGGAATTTGCCGTGGTGTCGCTTCCCAGCCTCGTCGACGCCTTTCCCTCTGACACCCCATACCTACACCGGGACCAGCACCACACCCAAACACTCTTCTCCCCGTCTTCTCGCTCCATCCTCCTCACACAAACGTGCCCTCACCCTTCTTTGCAAAATCATACCCCCAAACTCATGCGCACACTAACTCACCCAGAGTCTACTCCATCTCTTTCACCCTTCGCCCTTCACCCACCTACTCCCCCTCCATTTCCATTCTCTCAGAGACATCTCCCCCCACTCGTCTCTCGTCACGCAACTCTCGTTGGGGGTGTTCGAACCTCAAGCTGGGATGGTGTTGGTGGATGATTTGGGATGGGTAAGGGGGAATGTGTGTGGAGTCGGCCAGGGGATAGGGACCCCGTTATGCACGGGAAGAGCATCGGGAAGAATGTGGCGTTAGGGTGGAGGGTGCAATGGAGGAGATGGTGGAAGAGGGTTGTAGAGCGGCTGAGTTTGTGAGGGATTTGTCGGCGGGATATGAGACGACTTTGGGGGGAGAGGAAAGCGTGGCGTGGCAATGAGCAACCAAAAGCGAAGGCGAAGTTGAGAAAGTGTCCTCGTCCTCCGTTAGTTTCTCGTCCTCCCGTTTCTAAATTAGTTTTTACTGATGCTTTTTTTCGAATAGATGAAGCTACTTCTGCACTGGACCCTACATCTTGAACCCTTGGGTTCCAGGCTCTCACTCGCTAGCGCAAAACGAAGCTACCATCGCCCATCTCCCAAATCGATCCCAAGAATTTCGTGTACGTCCTCAGGAACGGTCTGTTTGTCAAGCCAGGATTCCGGCTGACCGTGCCGTTAGTCAGGATGGGGAGGACGTTGCCGAATTTCGAGAGATAATCGAGGCTGGGAGGTTCAACCCCTGGAGAAGATACTACTTAAGCCGTGTCCCCAGCATCCTACTCCTCCAGCGGGGAAAAGGGCCATGTACTCCGTGGTCCTACGACAACAAAGAAGACGAACCCGAGCCAATACTCCACCTCACCGTCAATGTGAAGCAACAGTCCCTCGCACGTCTCGCAGTTTGTTCTCTGACATTGATCTGCGGTAACAGTGTCTTACGATCTACTTTAGGTTACTAGTAGCCCTCCCAACCAAATCCAACATCCCTACCGCCTCTCTGCCCATTGCTGCCATTCACCATGACCGCTGCTATGAATCATATCAAACGCCTGGCCACGCGCCGTACCAATCTCATCTCCTTCCCTACCCATCCAGCTCATCGACTCGAGGGTTTCTTCCTTCCTTCATGCTTTGCTCGTGGAATCACTCTTATGACTCGCTTGTCGATGCACGGACAAAAGTCGATATGCCGGCCATTCTGCTGCTTCGGACTGCGTTCGTCGGGATTCTCTGCCTTAAAAAGAAGCGCGGATTCTCGCTTTTCACACTTGGTGTTCCAACGAACAACAAGAATATGTCATACCACGGGACACCACTTACAATCACAACTACGTTCCAGCGATACACATCACCTTCACCTACCAAACCCGCCCCTCCATCCCCGTCATCATAAACCTCTCCCGCCCACGAACTACGATTCCTCCGGGTCCGGAAATCAGCCATCGCCCAACTGTCCAACTGTTTACTGTACCTTTCTCACACAGGCACAATCCTCCTCCATTCACTTCGACCCCATCTATATCCATGGGAATGTCCGTGGGATCGGGCAGGGCGTAGGGACGTTGTATTGGATGGGAAGAGCATTTGGGAGAATGTAGCAATGGGTGTTAGGGGTGCAACGAGGGAAATGGTGGAGGAGGCGTGTAGAGCGGCTCTGTTCCTTGAGTTTGTGAGTGATTGGAAGGGTGGGTATGAGACGATACTTGGGGGAGAGGGGCGGGTGGTGTTGCGTTGAGTGACGGACATTTATTTCACAAGCTAATAAGTAAACCAACTACTCAGAAGTTGCCAGTCATACTACGTATCGATTTCTCGTGTGTCGCGAGTTTGTACAGTATGTATTGGCGTTGGGCGGCTGTCTCCGTACTCTATGAAAATCGAATGACCTGCTCTATCTTTCAATTTCTCACAGAAGCGGGTGGGTGAAGGCCCTTATGTGCTCGTAAAATCCGATCATTCACATAAATGTCAAAGTTGACATGATGGCTGAGTCAGTTGTAATACCTTGTTTAAAAAACAATCTCAGGTTGATCTCAGGCTACTGCAGTCTACTGCTCTTTCATCTGACACTGCGTCCTGTCGTTTAAGGATTCCAACTACGATGTATGTAGCAACACGTCAACGTTCAACATGGGTACCCAATCGATGCCGCTTCATTCTGTGCACGAACATTCGATTTGTTTTCAGGCGGCAGGAATCAATTATTTAATGTTTTTCGGGCACATCCGAATTATCATGAGGGGATAACTTGAATCCAGCCTCAACATAGAGAAAGGTACGAAATCAAGAATCAGCTGTGTGCATGCGTATCATCTGCTGATTGAAACAGAAAAACACAACGGCTATGTATTCCTTAACTGGTACAATACTACGCTTCTGTTTTCCCTCTACGAGTATCTCCCTAGAGAGGTATTACATTTCCCTGTATTCCCTAACCAGCTCTTGTTTCAACAACACAGATTCATACCCCAGCCTCGCCAACGCATCGAAGTTATCCAATGGCCCCCCTGGGAAGCGTTCCCAAGATAATCCGAAATATTTTTGGCACACATAAGAAGAGTCCTGCCGTATCATCGTCGAACCAAACGACGCCTGGTCTCCTCCATTCTTTAGGCGATGCCCGCATGCAGGAGGATGACTATGGCGGAGCTGTCGTTCTGTACAACGAGGCCTTGAAACAATCACCAACCGACGTCAATCTGCTTTTGAGTCGATCATTGGCTCATATGATGTCAACACCCTCAAGACTTGATCTTGCCTTGCAAGATGCCGATGCTGCACTCAAACACGATCCCACGAATTGGCGAGGATGGATGCGGAAGGGGGAGACGCATCTGAGGGAAGGCGATCTGAGGAGAGCAGAAGAGGCACTAGTGAACGCTGTCAAATTTTCTCATGGAATGGACAAGCTTAGTGCGCAACAATCCCTTGCGGATGTGCGATCTCGACGTGTCCAAAGCTCTTCAGCATCGTCAGCGCCGGAGTCTTCAGGTGGTTCTGTGAAACCGTTATCAGAGCCCTCTCATCAAACTACATCACTATCAGCTTCGACTACCGCTCCTACTCATTCTCCACCGGCTGCGCCAGTCTCTTCTACAGCAAATTCATCACGTACCCCTTCAGTTTCCACGCCATCAGACCCCCAATCTTTATGTGAGCTCCCTTTTCTACCTTAAAGTTATTGATCTGACACGTACCATGCAATATTAGCTTCCCGCGCACAAACGAGTGTCCCCAATCATGGTTTACGAGAGACTAAAGAAGAGGGAAATCCGCCTAAACCGTTATCAGGGCCCTCTCATAAAACCACATTACTATCAGCTTCGACTACCGCTTCTACTCGTTCTCCATCAGTTGCGCCAGTCTCTTCTACAGCAAATTCAACACAGACCCCTTCGGTTTCCACGTCATCAAATCCCCAAGCTTCACGTAAGCTTCTAATTCGCTTTCTTACCCTAAAGTCATTGATCTGACCTTCCACGTACCATGCAATATCAGCTCCCCGCGCACAAACGAGTGTCCCCAGCCGTGGTTTACGAGAGACTAAAGAAGAGGGTTATCCGCCTAAATCGTTATCAGAGCCCTCTCATCAAACCACATCACTATCAGCTTCGACTACCGCTTCTACTCGTTCTCCATCAGTTGCGCCAGCCCCTTCTACAGCAAATTCAACACAGACCCCCTCAGTTTCCACACCATCAAATCCCCAACTTTCATGTAAGCTTCTAATACGCTTTCTTACCCAAACTCATTGATCTGACCTTCCACGTACCATGCAATATCAGCTCCCCGCGCACAAACGAGTGTCCCCAATCTTGGTTCACGAGAAACTAAAGAAGGTCATCCGCTTAAACTGTTATCAGGGCCCTCTCATCAAACCACATCGCTATCAGCTTCGACTACCGCTCCTACTCGTTCTCCACCAGTTGCGCCAGTCTCTTCCACAGCAAACTCAACACAGACCCCTTCAATTTCCACGCCATCCAATCCCCAACCTTCATGTGAGCTTCTAATCCGCTTTCTTACCCTAAAGTCATTGATCTGACCCTCCACGCGCCATGCAATATTCAGCTCCCCGTGCACAAACGAGTGTCCCTAATCTAGATTCACGAGAGACTAGAGAAGAGGATCATCCGCCAAGCTATACTCCGAGCCTGAATAATCCAAATCCCACAGTCAGGGCCCTGTCACAACAGGCGTTGTTAACACGGTTAACGGAGTTCGACAGCTCATCCACAACCAGAGACAGGGGGAGTGTTATGATCCAACCATATAAAATTGGAGGTATTGAAGCGGTGAAGTTACTTTATGTCGGAATGACGGCGTTGGAACTAACAAATAGAGAACTTGGCACCCCAACATACTTGCATACCAGTTTTCGTAAGTCAGTTTCTCTTCAGGATGTTGGATTTGACTGACCATTTGATGACCCACGGCAGGGAACATCGCGGTTGATGCATTGAGCTTTCCTGGCCATACATTTCTCGACATGGACTGTGAGAGCTCCGGGTATTATGATGGAAAAATACCGGGAACTGCCAGCATCAGTGGATATTCTGAGGAGTATCGAACGCACCAACTTCTAAATATTTCGCTCTTGAGTTTGACTCTCGAATCAACAACCGTCCTCCTACCGATGGCGCTAGATAAGGTTGTCGATCGGGTAAGATTACTGCAACGACAGCCCACTCTAGAAGACAACGACACGCTCAAAACAATTCTCGGTCTGTCTTCGTATGTAGATCAGGACACGACTCCGTGGACCCATACTTACTGGTGCTGAACAGGTTGACCACTTTGCAATCTGGGTTCCTTTCAAACAGACAAAGACAAATCGAGGCCATTTGCATGGCGTTGAATGGCAGCCTGCATGAAGCCCCGAGCCGCTTTATCGATTTTTCGAAAGCGAGAACCTTTGGAAACAATTTCCTCGGTAGCGCAACCCAGGGCATCGGCCTCCAAAACTTCCTTTTACAGATTCTTCTCGGAGCTGAGTTACTTATCCGACTCCGAAAGGAGCCAATTAGCACCAGCTATGCCGGTCTTATAAACGATTCCATATCCGCACTCATGGTCGTGACTACCTCATGGATGGAAAATGTGACGATCCGGGGTCCAAACCCCACTGATGCAACGCAATCGAGTGGATCTACAACGACCCCCAAGCCGCCCCAGTACGTACTCGCTACTGCAGTTCATCAGCGACAAGCTGAAGGGCTCATTCGCTTCGGAGAATTGCTATCTTGGCCCTACATGGATGAAGCCAGAAACTTTATGGAGAATGCGTTACAGAACCTGATCTCCGGCAGAGATTATATCACCTTTGATGTCTGTGATTGGCTCTATGGTCTTGTTCTTCCAGGGAAGCTATTTAGATACCGTATGATGTGTTGTCTCGTTGACGCATCACCCTCTGTCCGTTCTTTGGGCCCGGCGCCATTCTACAACAATGGCTTGGTGGTCAAAAACAAGAGCTACTGGCCGAAGCGAACAGTTTTAGGGAGGGTGCTGGGCGGCCTCAAGAATCCACGAAGTGTCTGTGGATGGGTCGGCCCAGTTCCAGCACCAGAAAAAGGTCCCTCTGGTTGGATACTGCTCAATGCTCGCAACGTTGATATTCCTGTACCTGTCGCCACAACGCAAACTTCTCTCCAGGTTCTTGGCTTCGGAGAGGACGGGACGGAGACGCCTGAGGCGATCCTTCAAAGTATTACAGATTCTAACGAGTGGATCCAAGTTTCCCCGCCTTCCAGACCCATAGATGACTCGAGCTGCTCAGTATTCAAAGGAATTCATCTCAGCGAACTCCAGAGCACTACTCTGGTAGGCACTAGTACGAACTCGACCAAAGAATACCGCGCCAGCCTGGACTTCGAAGTTGATGGAACCCATACATGCTATACCCTTTATTCCAACCCAGTCTTTGTCTATGCTCCACCCTGCGTTGGCACACATTCACTACACCGCCGCCAAGCGCAACAGTATCTTAGTCGCACTATTAAGGTTGCCGACCTTAAGGAAGCTGATACGCCCAGCGATACGCTCGTGATTATTGATGCACTAGGACAGGGAGAAGAGGTGGTGGCAAGGGCTTGGTGTGCGGAGCGTGCAAGGCATGCAGTTATTAGGAGAGATAGGGAGTGCTGTTTCGCATGTGCTACGAAGATCGCGTCAGCGAGTAAGGGATTGGGATTTAATGTGCTTATCTGGAGTAGGTGACACTCAGAAGTACGTATTGAGTATATCCGGTGTTGCGGAGACTAACGTCTGTTATCCTTCCATTCAAACTTGATCCTCCTTCATCGCGGTTATCGTACCAGCACATTCAATGTTAGATTCACAAGCATGGGGAACACCGACTAGTACCCGCATCTTGCCTCTTTTTCTGGATCTCTTTACACCACTATACCGACTCTTGTATGTTTCTTATTGTTCTCCGTTTTCTTATGAACCACTGTTCTGCCAATGCTTTCGTCGAGTGCCCTTTCTTTTGTTCCCTCAGTGTACTAGTAGTTTGGCTTTATTACATTTACTATCTCGAGAACTCGTGCAATTGTTTTCACAGGTACAAATTTGAATACTGAGGTGAGGCTATCATGACGCTCATGTGTCCAAACACTGAGCAGCTTTGTTATTACTAGAACTACTTTCTATCAGCGATTTCAATTCATGTCGGTTATAACCGTGCCACTCGATTTTGTACTGCCAATTTTCCTTGAATTATTTGATTTTTCGAGAATTCTGGTGCCAGCCTGAGATTAACATGTGTATCTCCCCCGGGTTTGCAAATGGCGAGATCCGTTGGGCCTTCCTATGCTGGCCTGCCGTGCAAGATACTACTGAGTCATTCGTCACTGGTCAGCCTGACTGATAGAGTGTGGAAACATTGGAGTGGGGCAGACGTGTAGTCGGCAAATAAGTTTGATCTCGCTCTGAGGCTGCTCCTGAACGAGTACTCTGGCGTTTGTATTAATTGAGTACCCAGTAGGCAATGCGTTACATAAGTTAGAATACCATTCTCTGGGACCGCCACGTCCTCCAAGTCCCTTCAATTACACGTGTGACACGCTTGGCTCATTCGATTCCGTGTGCTCCTTCCCTCTTGGATTACAACGTTGTCGCCCTCGAGCTGCACAGTAATAGTTCTTCGGTACTCCGCCATGGCCTAAATGTACGTTGTTTCAAACAATTTCTGGATAAAATCTAATACCCTTTTCCCTGCAGCAAACCGCGCAAGGACTCGATTTGTATCGACCACGATACCCGCATCTAAGTCCTGGAAAACATCAACCAGCTCGCCAGTGCTGAAAAGGATCAATACGGTACATTCAAGTTTATTGTACGTATTTCGTCCCCTTTCATTTCCCTCGATTTTCATTTTCATCCCCGCAGTGGGGCAAGCGAGTTACACCCTCGATCCGGTCATGCTACCATGCGAAGACCGGCGAAAAACTCACCAAGCATATCTGGTGAACAACGTCGCTCGACGTTCAGCGCTCAGCTCCCATTTCACCGCCCACATCCATCTCCAATACCGCCCCTTCCGTACCCAGCACCCCCACCCTCTGAACTCATCAAGAACTCAACGTTCGGCACGGAAGACCCTGCTTCGGCCGTGAAAAAATGAAGTCAGTGACACAAAAGCGGAATTGGTGCAGTTGGCATCTGCAATCAATTGCGACACAATCATCCGAGGCTATGGGCCATCCGGAGAGCGGGATACCTCGAAAACTTGTGCCTTTTGTGCGAGTTGTGGGTTTGCTGTTACGTGTATGACAGGCTCTTCTTTCCATTACGAATCTGGTTACTGACCCTCTTCCGCTAGGTTTTGTGACTCCTGGCATTTCGGCTGGCATGCGCTGGCTGCGTGCTTTGTTTCGCTGTAAGCATGTCCTTGGGGTATTTTCTGCCCATTTTACTCGACTTGGAGTCACACTTTTGTTCTAGTTCTTCCGTCTCCAACTAACGGAGAACCTGCTCTGATGTACGTGTCATTGTCAATCATGCTTCGTTCACCATTATTAAGAACCGTGACAGCCTCGACCCCCAAGCCATACATACCGCACATCGCCTCAAATGCCGGTACAGCTCATCGGTGCTGATGAATGCGGCATAGTATTCAAAATTGGTCGGGTCACTCATGGGCGATGTACATACAAAGTTAAAAAGGTTACACTATGTCTGGTATTTACCATCCTCCCAGGTCCATGTAAGCCTTCCCCCAAGTTTGTGGATGAATACATGCATCACCTTGACATACCCTAGCAACCTGCGCGATCAAAGCGCGTACGTATCAATCCTTCACGTGACCCATGGTAAGGTCGCGTGCAGTCAAGTTCGCCAGCTTTCCAACTACTTAGTCTTTACCAAATTGGCAGTTGAATCAATATAATCCTTCGCAATATCCTATCGCAAAACGGCCATGTCACCCTTCCATTCCCTTCCAAATGTTTTCGTTAACCCCGTCAGGGGTTGCAATGACGCGAAAGAATCTGGGAGTCTGTCGCGTTGAGTGCGAAGCAGATTGCCGGTGAGGCTGCGGAGTTTGCTGCAATAAGTGTGTTGGGGCGTATACTTCCGGCCTGAGGACCATCTCCAAAGTTCCCGTCAGATCATGTATGAGATTTGAGTAAGACACTAGTGCATATTGACCCTGTTTCCCTCCCGTCTATAAACATCAGAATAAAGGTT